>OU893352.1:13989963-14068963 GCA_918026875.4 Diatraea saccharalis
GGGTCATGGCCCATCCTCCTTAACCATCCATAAGGAAGGCCTGAGCCCCTGCAGTGGGGACGTAAAAGGGCTGGTGGTGGAAAGAGGGCCTGATCATCGATACTTTTAATTTTATAAGAATGGTAACACTGAATTTAACAGTTCGATAGCGTAAAGCAAGTTGCCGCCATTTTGGCACACATGAGTCTTTTTTGAATTTGGGCTGGGAAAAAACTCTGGAAAAGCTCTAAAGTAATTATTGGTTTGAAAACATGTCAAAATATGTTCGTAAATTCGTTGACATCTGTATCACTTGCAAAATTTCTAAAACCCACATAGGTTAAGTGCAGGCTGAGCTTCACCCTATACCTAAGCTTGCTGTTCCGTGGCACACTTTGCACGTAGATGCGACTGGAAAACTAAGCGGTAAAAATTATAAAAAGGAGTACGTTTTTGTTTTGATCGATGCTTTTACCAAATTTTCCTTGCTTGTCCATACTCCCAACATTGACTCTAAGAACAGCATTCGAGCTTTGAAATTAGCTATCTCCGTATTTGCCGCGCCAATGCGTATTATCGCGGACCAAGGACGCTGCTTTACTAGCCGCGAATTTCGAGAGTTCTGTGACGACTGTTTGTGAGGTATCGTCACTTGGATGTGGCATGAGTTACATCACCCGTATTAGGTGATGTGACGACTGTTTGTGAGGTATCGTCACTTGGAGATGGCATGAGTTACATCACCCGTATTAGGTGATGTGACGACTGTTTGTGAGGTATCGTCACTTGGAGGTGGCATGAGTTACATCACTCATATTAGGTGATGTGACGATTGTGATTAATAGAGTTGATGATGTGCAGAGTAGAGAAAATTATTAAATTTGACTGACTGACTGAAGTGACTTCGTTTTGTTACAAAATGAGGAGCATAATCAGACCAAAACTAAATCTAAAATACAAAGGACTGTTTAAGGTCATGGAGTTGTTAGATGGTCATCGTTATTTGTTAAAAGCATTAAATTCTAAGAGGACGTACAAGTATGCTCATGATAGACCGAGAAGGATGCCTGAAGGTCTGTTGGTTGTAGAAGAATTGGTGGATCAAAGTGATGATCCCGTGTCCGAAGTTCCTGGCACATCGGGTGATTAAGTTGGGTAACATTCGATAGAGGTATTACTTGAGGGATCAATGGGGTTGCTCATGGGAACAATGCTCGATGGGGGCATTGGTTGTTTATGTGCTCGATGGAGGCACCGGTAGCATAACGCTCGAAGCAGGCGTTTTGCTTGTGTTGTTAGATGCACGAAGGGAACATAATGCTCGATGGAGACGTTATGTGTCTTGATGTGTGCGTTCTATCACTGTATAGAATTGCGATATATGTTCAGTTGTGTACTGATGAGAGTAAGACTTGATTTAAATTTTGCCTTGATTTTAACGCCATCTGTCACCTGCAGCTGTCATCTGTCAAGATGTATGATGCTTTGCGAAACGTCAAGTTATGACATTGACGGCTGTCATCGCTTGGGAGTGGTCTATGCTTGTTCGAAGACTGAAGGCACTTTACGTTGTGCGGCCATATTGAGCGAACGCAAGCGCAGAACTCTCCGCGTTTCGTATCGCAATCTGTTTGCAACTAATTAATTCAATTAAATAACTGATTTGTGATCTATCTGCGATCTTATTTCGAAAGAATATCTCGAACACTAGTCAGATGGCGGATGTTGACTAACCTAACTCTCCGCCGGTCCCGCATGACTCTCCGACATATATATATATATATATAACTCATGTAGGATTTATAACACTTATATGACTTTAACAGAATAGCATTCAGAAGTCTTTACTGATATTTATAAAAGAGATATACTAAAAGCAATCTCACCGTAAGATATTTAATATAATTTCGATACGACAAATTTTTATTCATTTGTCGGAAGACTCACAGCTAATCAATGAAAAAGTAATAAAACTCAATAAAGTCAATTAAAAGCCATAGCAAGAGAGTAGAATTAGCAAATATGTATTATAACATAGTAAAAATTATACCCACACCTATGCAATTAAACATTATTGATATATTATTAATAGTAAATTCATATATTAATAGTAAACTTAATACAATAAATAACTGTTGAAATGAATTAAAACACCGTTAATAGATTAAGTTTTAGAAAACGTGTATTACATTAATAAGTACAGAGCAAGAAGGAAGTGGCGCCGCTGATGGCCATAAAGGGAAACTTTTTTTTTTAAAAGCACAGGTAATAATAATAATAGATTCTAAACTACAGTGGGGCCCACATATTGATAGATTGTCGAGTAGACTTAGCTCTGCAGCATATGCCGTAATGAAGATACGTAGGTTAACTGACATAGATACTGCCAGATTAGTATACTTCAGTTACTTTCATAGTGTTATGTCATACGGTATCCTATTGTGGGGAAATGCTGCCGACATACAAACAATTTTTGTGCTTCAGAAAAGAGCAATTCGATCAATTTATAATCTTAGGATTAGGGACTCTTTAAGGGAGAAATTTAAGGAAATAGACATTATGACTGTTGCTTCTCAATACATATATGAGAACTTAATGTACGTTCGTAAAAATATTAGTTTGTTTTCTATAAAAAGTGATGTACACAATTTTAATACAAGAAATAAAAATAAATTAACGGTGCCTGTCACTAGACTGCAAAAAGTTAATAACTCTTTCAAGGGTCTTTGTGTGCGCTTCTACAATAAGGTCCCAAGCAAAATACAACAATTAGATATCATGCAGTTTAAATCTACTATTAAAAAAATACTTATTAAAAAAGCTTATTATAAGGTATCCGATTATGTAACAGATAAGAACGCTTGGACTTGAGATGATCCAGCAACTGGATAGGTGATTACTTCTAAACTCATTATCTTGTTTCCATTATTATTAAATGATTATGTTATTATTATAAGACCATAGTTTTTTTTTTATCTCTGTTTATAATGTATTGATCTGGTAATGACATGGTTTTTGTAAATGTCATTACTCATATTAGAGCTGGTGAGTTTCTTGCTCGTTCTTCTTATCAGCCAAAAGACGTCCTGAACGAGTGGTAGGGAAAAAATGTTGGACGATTCAAAAGTACTTTTAAGAAGTCTATTTGAATAAAGATTATTTTGACTTTGACTTTGACTTAATGTTTACTTTCTTCCAACATCCTCCCTTAAACATAACCCCATCCTCGATGAGCAATAATCTAATTTGCAGTGCGATGTACCTTTGGTGAGTGCATCTGCGACCATATGATCCGTCTGTATATACTGAACATCAATGGTCCCTCCAAGAACTTTGTCGCGAACAAAATGATGTCTCACGTCGATATGTTTGGTTCTAAAATGATAACTGTCTGAACCTGAAAGTTTGATAGAACTTTGATTATCACTGTAAATGATCATAGCTTCATTTTTAAGTTGTGGCCAAAAACTTTCTTTTAGTTGCTTTAGCCACATAGCTTTTTGTACACAAGACGATAAAGACATGAACTCTGCTACTGTAGTGGACAGAGCAACAGTAGGCTGACGCCTAGAGTTCCAGCTGATGGATCCTCCCTGATACAAAAAAGTGTATCCAGCACAGGAACGCCGGTCATCCTCAGAGCTCGCCCAGTCTGCATCACAATATGCATGAGTCATACACTCATCCAGATTTCTATTATAACTCAGTCTGTAATCTTGAGTTCCTTTCAAGTAACGCATGACTCTTTTGAGAGCAAGCCAATGTTTTATTTCAGCTTTGTTATTGTACTTGGTTAACATATTGACAACATAACAAATGTCAGGTCTAGTAACATATAAAAGACAACCAATTATCTCTTGATAAGGAACATCTAATATTTTTTCATCAAATATTTTGTTCTCGTGGTTTTGAAACTTTGTATTCATATCAATAGGTGTTTTTGCTGATTTACAATCTGACATTCCATATTTTTGTAGTACTTCTTGAATGTATTCCAGTCTTTCTCTCCCTCTCAACATGTATTCCCAAATAGTAACATAGCTCTCCTAGATCTTTCATTTTAAATTGTTATGTAATTCTTCTTTTATATAACATTTTGACTTTTGATTGTTTGTAAACAAGATCAAATCATCTACATATGTTGCCACAAATATCATATTATTCTCATCTTTAATATTATAATAGATACATGGATCTAGTTTTGACTGCAATAATCCTAAACTCTTCAATGTAAAATTGAGTTTTTTATTCCATTGTCGGCTAGCCTGTTTTAGTCCATATAATGATTTCTTTAAACGACATACCTTATCACAACCAGTACTGCTATACATAGGTGGCTGTATCATATAAATCTCTTCCTCTATGTCGCCTTGAAGAAATGCTGATACAGCATCCATCTGACTTAAATCTAGATTGTACTTAGCCGCTAGAGCAAATAAATATCTCAGTGATGAAAACCTGACTACTGGTGAAAAAACTTCATTGTAATCAATCCCTGGCCTTTGTGCACATCCTTTTATTACAAGCCGTGCCTTGTATTTCACTATCTGACCTTTTACATCTGTTTTAGTCTTAAAAACCCATTTGCATGCCATAGGATGTTGATTTGCGGGTAGTGCAGTCAACTCCCAAGTTTTATTTTCTAATAAACACTTAAATTCTTCATCCATTGCCTCTGTCCATTCTTTTGCATGAGTCCCTGACAAGGCTTCTTCAACTGTCAATGGATCTGAAATTTGGGAGACACAGATAAAATTGTTACCTTGTACATTTTGTCTTTGATGTGATCTTAAAGTAATATGTCTCACACAACTATCATTGCTATCACTATCATTATCATTTGTACTTGGATAATAAGTGTCATCATCAGTCCTAGTATTGTCACAACTGTCAAATGATGCATTCATACTAGTAGGTGACAAGGTCTCTTCTTGTAAAACATTTCCATTATCATCTGTGGGTGTGTCAAGACTAACTGTTACAAGTGGTGAAACTGATACAGGTTCCGTTGTGATTTTATTCACATTGTCAGTTTTCTCAATAAAGATCAAATCTCTGCTAATTACCATCTTTTTATACCGGGTCATACACTCTATAACCTTTTATGTTATCACAATAGCTCACAAATATTAATTCACGTGATTTGCGATCCCACTTCAAGCGATTTTGCTTCGGAATGTGCACCATGGCCTTAACCAAATATTTTTAGGTGAGAAATGTTTGGTTTCTTACCGGTCCATTTTTCATATGGTCCACCTGGTCCAAAACTCGTGATGGTGATCGATTAATGATGTAAGCTGCAGTAGCGACAGCTTCAGCCCAGTAGCCCTTTTTTAAATTAGCCTCAAACAGCATGCACTTAGCCCTCTTCACCAATGTTTGTTAGTTCGCTCTGCTAATCCATTTTGCTCAGGTGTGTACGGAGTGCTGGTATAATGTTTGATACCCGAAGCTGCTAAAAAGTCAGAAAATTCTTTATTACAATATTCTTTACCATTGTCACTTCTTAAAATCTTAATCTTTTTTTCTAGTTCATTTTCTACTTCCTCTTTAAATTTCACAAACACCGATTTAATATCTAATTTATTCTTTAAAAAGAACACATATATTTTTCTTGAAAAATCATCTACAAAGGTTATGAAGTACTTGCCACCACCAGCTGATGGTGTCTTCATCGGACCACATAGATCACTGTGCACTATCTCTAACAATGTATTTGCCCTTGAACCAGACTGTGGAAACGGTAATCGTGTTTGCTTAGCTTCACAACATGGTATACAAATTGAATCAACCTCCTTATTTTTTATTTTTACACCCTCTGCACATAACTCTAATAATAATAATAATAAATAATATAATTATAATAATAATAGGCGTAGGGATGTGACGACCCCATCGCCCACTAATGCGGCGAGTTTAGTGAGAGGATTTGCCGTATCAGTGCAATTAGTCCGCACCTAAAATGTTACTCATAGGCGAGAAGTGTTGGTCCGTGCTTCTTTTCCATCTGCCGTCATTGTGGGTGCAATCTATCTTAACGGACCCATTAGGGAATTGGGCGACCCCTGATGTATCAAGCCTATTTATGTACTATGATGAGTGGAGTAAACAGAGCGCGTATAGGGCCGCTGCCTGGGGGTCGCCAGGGCTCGTCCGGAGCTGGCGCCGGGTCGAGCAGAATGCGAGCCAGCCAACCCCGAGGGCCGGCACGACCATCTCGCCGGCCCACTCCACCATCACCACCAGCTGGCTTGGGTCCGGCAGGGTCTTCACAGACCCAGCAATCGGTCCCCGCCGCTGGTGGAGTACGCCGCATGAGGTGGACTACTCCACAGAACGAAAACGTCATGCGCGCGTACTACAGGGCGACAGAGACAAGTGTCGGCGGAACGGGTTATCGGGCAAGATTGCTTGCTGCGTTTCATACCCTGGAGTCTTCGCTGTCCGTTACGGCGCAAAATTTGGCAGATCGAGTTCGCTTTATTCTTCAGAGAGAAATCTTTACTCCAGCAGAACTCGGTCGACTACGACTCGAGGTTGTGTCGTCTATGAGTCCCGGTAGCAGAAGGCAGAGCAGAAGGCGGAGTAGTATTGCGCGCAGTACCATATGCGACCCCAATGCTACAGTGACCAATCCTGCTCCTGCTGAAACGGGAAGGGTAGACGACACAACCGCCTAGAATTTAGAGCAGATCAGGGGGTTACTTGAAGAGGCGATTCTCGAATTTCGCGAGCTTCCACTTGAGGAGAGGCCGAAGATCCCGAGGATACCCCTAAGTCGTAAAAATCGGGATGTCGTTGAGGCAGTAAGCCAAATGCTTCTTCCATACTTGGAAGTAAGCGGCAGTCTCAGTGATACCAACTCGATCCTATTTGGCGCCGCGTTGGCGGTCTGTCGATTCATCGGCGCCAAAGTGCCCGCTGGGAGAGCTGAACGGCATACCAATGCCCGGCACAGCGAGACTCCGGCGTGGCGTAAGAGGATTGAGAAACGTATTGCTGAGACCAGAGTCCTCATCGGCAAACTGATTAGTTTCAGGTCAGGCAATACGAGGTTGAGGGTGATGCGTTTCGTACACATGGCGATGGCGGGGATAGATTTCAGTCTTGCAGACCCCACCTTAATGCGAAAAGTGTCGGAGCGCGTCGATGACCTGAAACAGAAAATTGCGGCTTGGGGAAGTCGGATACGGCGGTACTCGGAGAGAGCGGCAAGGTTTCGCCAGAATCGTCTCTTTGGGAGTGACCAAAAGAAGTTTTATCGTACATGGGAGACACGAGCTGGCCCCTCCACTGGCCAAGGACCGAAGACATGAACTCTGCTACTGTAGTGGACAGAGCAACAGTAGGCTGACGCCTAGAGTTCCAGCTGATGGATCCTCCCTGATACAAAAAAGTGTATCCAGCACAGGAACGCCGGTCATCCTCAGAGCTCGCCCAGTCTGCATCACAATATGCATGAGTCATACACTCATCCAGATTTCTATTATAACTCAGTCTGTAATCTTGAGTTCCTTTCAAGTAACGCATGACTCTTTTGAGAGCAAGCCAATGTTTTATTTCAGCTTTGTTATTGTACTTGGTTAACATGTTGACAACATAACAAATGTCAGGTCTAGTAACATATAAAAGACAACCAATTATCTCTTGATAAGGAACATCTAATATTTTTTCATCAAATATTTTGTTCTCGTGGTTTTGAAACTTTGTATTCATATCAATAGGTGTTTTTGCTGATTTACAATCTGACATTCCATATTTTTGTAGTACTTCTTGAATGTATTCCAGTCTTTCTCTCCCTCTCAACATGTATTCCCAAATAGTAACATAGCTCTCCTAGATCTTTCATTTTAAATTGTTATGTAATTCTTCTTTTATATAACATTTTGACTTTTGATTGTTTGTAAACAAGATCAAATCATCTACATATGTTGCCACAAATATCATATTATTCTCATCTTTAATATTATAATAGATACATGGATCTAGTTTTGACTGCAATAATCCTAAACTCTTCAATGTAAAATTGAGTTTTTTATTCCATTGTCGGCTAGCCTGTTTTAGTCCATATAATGATTTCTTTAAACGACATACCTTATCACAACCAGTACTGCTATACATAGGTGGCTGTATCATATAAATCTCTTCCTCTATGTCGCCTTGAAGAAATGCTGATACAGCATCCATCTGACTTAAATCTAGATTGTACTTAGCCGCTAGAGCAAATAAATATCTCAGTGATGAAAACCTGACTACTGGTGAAAAAACTTCATTGTAATCAATCCCTGGCCTTTGTGCACATCCTTTTATTACAAGCCGTGCCTTGTATTTCACTATCTGACCTTTTACATCTGTTTTAGTCTTAAAAACCCATTTGCATGCCATAGGATGTTGATTTGCGGGTAGTGCAGTCAACTCCCAAGTTTTATTTTCTAATAAACACTTAAATTCTTCATCCATTGCCTCTGTCCATTCTTTTGCATGAGTCCCTGACAAGGCTTCTTCAACTGTCAATGGATCTGAAATTTGGGAGACACAGATAAAATTGTTACCTTGTACATTTTGTCTTTGATGTGATCTTAAAGTAATATGTCTCACACAACTATCATTGCTATCACTATCATTATCATTTGTACTTGGATAATAAGTGTCATCATCAGTCCTAGTATTGTCACAACTGTCAAATGATGCATTCATACTAGTAGGTGACAAGGTCTCTTCTTGTAAAACATTTCCATTATCATCTGTGGGTGTGTCAAGACTAACTGTTACAAGTGGTGAAACTGATACAGGTTCCGTTGTGATTTTATTCACATTGTCAGTTTTCTCAATAAAGATCAAATCTCTGCTAATTACCATCTTTTTATACCGGGTCATACACTCTATAACCTTTTATGTTATCACAATAGCTCACAAATATTAATTCACGTGATTTGCGATCCCACTTCAAGCGATTTTGCTTCGGAATGTGCACCATGGCCTTAACCAAATATTTTTAGGTGAGAAATGTTTGGTTTCTTACCGGTCCATTTTTCATATGGTCCACCTGGTCCAAAACTCGTGATGGTGATCGATTAATGATGTAAGCTGCAGTAGCGACAGCTTCAGCCCAGTAGCCCTTTTTTAAATTAGCCTCAAACAGCATGCACTTAGCCCTCTTCACCAATGTTTGTTAGTTCGCTCTGCTAATCCATTTTGCTCAGGTGTGTACGGAGTGCTGGTATAATGTTTGATACCCGAAGCTGCTAAAAAGTCAGAAAATTCTTTATTACAATATTCTTTACCATTGTCACTTCTTAAAATCTTAATCTTTTTTTCTAGTTCATTTTCTACTTCCTCTTTAAATTTCACAAACACCGATTTAATATCTAATTTATTCTTTAAAAAGAACACATATATTTTTCTTGAAAAATCATCTACAAAGGTTATGAAGTACTTGCCACCACCAGCTGATGGTGTCTTCATCGGACCACATAGATCACTGTGCACTATCTCTAACAATGTATTTGCCCTTGAACCAGACTGTGGAAACGGTAATCGTGTTTGCTTAGCTTCACAACATGGTATACAAATTGAATCAACCTCCTTATTTTTTATTTTTACACCCTCTGCACATAACTCTAATAATAATAATAATAAATAATATAATTATAATAATAATAGGCGTAGGGATGTGACGACCCCATCGCCCACTAATGCGGCGAGTTTAGTGAGAGGATTTGCCGTATCAGTGCAATTAGTCCGCACCTAAAATGTTACTCATAGGCGAGAAGTGTTGGTCCGTGCTTCTTTTCCATCTGCCGTCATTGTGGGTGCAATCTATCTTAACGGACCCATTAGGGAATTGGGCGACCCCTGATGTATCAAGCCTATTTATGTACTATGATGAGTGGAGTAAACAGAGCGCGTATAGGGCCGCTGCCTGGGGGTCGCCAGGGCTCGTCCGGAGCTGGCGCCGGGTCGAGCAGAATGCGAGCCAGCCAACCCCGAGGGCCGGCACGACCATCTCGCCGGCCCACTCCACCATCACCACCAGCTGGCTTGGGTCCGGCAGGGTCTTCACAGACCCAGCAATCGGTCCCCGCCGCTGGTGGAGTACGCCGCATGAGGTGGACTACTCCACAGAACGAAAACGTCATGCGCGCGTACTACAGGGCGACAGAGACAAGTGTCGGCGGAACGGGTTATCGGGCAAGATTGCTTGCTGCGTTTCATACCCTGGAGTCTTCGCTGTCCGTTACGGCGCAAAATTTGGCAGATCGAGTTCGCTTTATTCTTCAGAGAGAAATCTTTACTCCAGCAGAACTCGGTCGACTACGACTCGAGGTTGTGTCGTCTATGAGTCCCGGTAGCAGAAGGCAGAGCAGAAGGCGGAGTAGTATTGCGCGCAGTACCATATGCGACCCCAATGCTACAGTGACCAATCCTGCTCCTGCTGAAACGGGAAGGGTAGACGACACAACCGCCTAGAATTTAGAGCAGATCAGGGGGTTACTTGAAGAGGCGATTCTCGAATTTCGCGAGCTTCCACTTGAGGAGAGGCCGAAGATCCCGAGGATACCCCTAAGTCGTAAAAATCGGGATGTCGTTGAGGCAGTAAGCCAAATGCTTCTTCCATACTTGGAAGTAAGCGGCAGTCTCAGTGATACCAACTCGATCCTATTTGGCGCCGCGTTGGCGGTCTGTCGATTCATCGGCGCCAAAGTGCCCGCTGGGAGAGCTGAACGGCATACCAATGCCCGGCACAGCGAGACTCCGGCGTGGCGTAAGAGGATTGAGAAACGTATTGCTGAGACCAGAGTCCTCATCGGCAAACTGATTAGTTTCAGGTCAGGCAATACGAGGTTGAGGGTGATGCGTTTCGTACACATGGCGATGGCGGGGATAGATTTCAGTCTTGCAGACCCCACCTTAATGCGAAAAGTGTCGGAGCGCGTCGATGACCTGAAACAGAAAATTGCGGCTTGGGGAAGTCGGATACGGCGGTACTCGGAGAGAGCGGCAAGGTTTCGCCAGAATCGTCTCTTTGGGAGTGACCAAAAGAAGTTTTATCGTACATGGGAGACACGAGCTGGCCCCTCCACTGGCCAAGGACCGAATGTCACAGATGTCATTGCCTTTTGGCGGAACATCTGGCCTCAGCCTGTGGAGCACATAGAGGGCGAATGGATGGCGCCTATAGAGGAAGCGTGTGCATCGATAGACGCGATGAACCCCATCACCATAGAGTCGGATGACGTGTTGGCTGCGGTCCGTAAAGCTCCAAACTGGAAAACTCCAGGGATTGACGGACTGCACCACTACTGGTTGAAGAGTTTCCGCTCATGCCACGCATTCCTGGCACGCCAATTCCAAGACGCCCTAGAACAGCAAAGTCTCCCAAACTTCTTAACAACTGGGGTCACTCACTTAGCTCCAAAGTCCACCAATACCGCGGATCCATCACAATACCGCCCCATGACGTGCTTGTGTACCACCTACAAAGCACTGACATCCATTCTGAAGGCTAAGATTGATGCTCACGTTGAGCAAAATCATATCATGGTGGACACTCAGAATGGATGCAGGGGCGGGAGCCGCGGTTCAAAGGAGCTTCTCCTGATCGATGCGGTCGTGGCCCAACAGGTCAAACGCAACCGACGCAACTTCTCTGCAGCCTGGATAGACTATAAAAAAGCGTTTGACTCGGTTCCCCATACGTGGTTGAAGAGGGTCCTCGAGCTGTTCAAGATCGATAGTACAGTTCGAAACTTCCTCGAGACCTGTATGGGGCAGTGGAGTACGCAGCTTAGTCTGTTCGGGGTGCAGCTGTCGGATGCGGAAGACCGAATAAAGATTGAGAGGGGTATATTCCAGAGCGATTGTCTGAGTCCACTTTGGTTTTGCCTGTCCCTAAATCCGCTTAGCACTTTGCTGGATAAACCAGGGACGGGTTTTCAGTTGAAGAGAGGATTGTTCAAAATATCTCACCTCTTCTACATGGATGATCTCAAGTTGCTTGCCCCGAATGCTCAGAGGCTGGCGGAGTTGCTGAAAATCACAAAGGATTTCAGTAGCTCCATCAGCATGGAGTTTGGGCTGGACAAGTGTGCGGTTATCCATGTGGAGAGAGGTCGGATAAGTGATTCCACCCAAGTGGACCTACCGGATGGATCTACCATCCGTACCCTCTCCGAAACTGATACATACCGGTATCTGGGTATGTCACAGAATCTGGGTGTGCATATGGCGGACGTGAAACAATCCGTTAAGGAGGCCTTTTTGGGACGCCTGACTAAGGTGCTTGAAAGCTATCTGTCAGGCGTCAACAAAGTCAGGGCCATTAACGGTTGGGTCATGCCAGTCCTAATGTACACCTTTGGCATACTCAGATGGACTCAGACCGAATTGGACGCCCTGGATCGGAAAGTCCGCACAACTTTGACACTCCATAGGATGCACCACCCGAGATTGTCAGTGATGAGGCTGTATATCCCGAGGAAGAGCGGCGGTCGTGGGCTGCTCAGTGCGAAAACCCTGCACAACCGCGAGATACACAGTCTCCGTAATTACTTCCTGGCGAAATCGGAATCCAGTGAGTTGCATAGAGATGTCAAAGCATGTGATGTAGGACTAACCCCTCTCTCTTTGGCCACCGAGCAATGGCGAGAACCAGCAGTACTTAGCACCACTGACCGAGAGGCCGTTTGGAGGGAGAAGGAATTGCACGGTAGGTTCTACAAGGCGCTACACGAGCGTCACGTGGATCCGAGAGCCTCCGTGCATTGGCTGCGCTTCGGGGACCTCTTTGGGGAAACCGAAGGTTTTGTCTGTGCAATACAGGACCAGGTCATTATGACCCGAAACTACCGGAAGAATATCCTGAAGGATGGGACAGAGGACGTTTGTAGAGCCTGTCACCAGCCCGGGGAGTCACTCAGGCATATTACTTCCGGTTGTCCTGTACTAGCTAATACCGAGTATTTGCACAGACATGACCAAGCAGCCAAAATACTCCATCTCGAGCTAGCCTTCAAATACGGCCTCATAGGCGAAAAGGTGCCGTACTATAAGTATGTGCCGGAGCCAGTTCTTGAAAACGACCGCGCTCGATTGTACTGGGACTGGTGTCCGTCATTACGGACAGGACTGTTCCTGCGAACAAGCCTGATATCGTACTGATGGACTGGGCGGAATCTCGGGTGTTCTTAGTGGATGTCACCGTCCCATTCGATGAAAACCTTGTGAAAGCCGAATCAGATAAAAAATTTAAATATCTGAACCTGGCGCACGAGGTTACCGATATTTGGCGAGTGTCATCCACTGAGATCATCCCAGTCGTAGTGTCAACGAATGGCCTAGTCCCAACTTCTCTTCACGACCATCTGAAGAGGTTGGGACTCCGTGACGGACCAATGATTGCGAGGCTCCAGCGGGCGATCTTGCTCGATAACGCAAGGATCGTCCGCCGTTTTCTCTCTTTGTCGCCCTGACCCCCGGCCGTCTGGCCTCCTCTGCCGGGGGGAATCCTCCCACCCCTCGAAGCGTCGAGGGGTCGGGAAGAGTAAATTGTAAATACAGGAATAATAATAATTATTATTTATTTGCCCAAAGCACGGTATAAAGTTGTTACAAAATTATTAATGTCCACGTGTTTTGCTATTACATAACAGCATGCAAATATATTTATTTAAGAAAATGTTCAATGTCAAGATTACAGTACATTATTTGTTTAATGATAATGTTTTATTGGATGTCATAATTGCTAGAAATGTCAAGGTTTCTATTTACTTAAAAAAGAATTAATGTCATAAAACTTATTGTCACTTAGCCACTTTTATAATTTATTCTTAAACATATTCATATTCAAATTTTTCATAGTCCTAGGAATATTGTTATAAATTTTCACACACATGCACAAACAACTATTCCTATACTTATCCGACCTCGGAATATCATCATAAATCAATCTGTGAGGGTTCCTGAGTCTATCATTGTTAACCTTTTTAAACAATTCTTTGTTTTGATGGACAAAAACAGCCACTTCATAAATAAAGAGAGATGGCAGCGACAATAATCCATGACTTTTAAATAATGGTCTACACGATTGATCAGGTGCGATTCCACAGATAGCCCTGAAGCATTTCTTTTGTGCAATAAAAACCCTATTTTTTCAACACTATTGCCCCAGAATATAATCCCGTATCGAAGAATAAATTCTATATAAGCACGATATGCTAATATAGCTGTGTCTTTGCTGGCTACGTTCTTTACTTGTTTTAGGGCATAAACAAACCTATTTATTCGATTACACAAATCATTAACGTGAGTTTTCCAATTGAGGTTTTCGTCTACAGTTATACCGAGAAACTTTAAATGGTCTACTTCTCTTATTTTCATTATGTCTAGAGTGAAATTGTATTGTTCATGCTTTGATTTATTAAATTGAATGTAATATGATTTATTGAGATTAATATTTAAATTATTTTGATTTAGCCAATTAATTATCATGTCAATGGTATTATTAATGTAAGATGAGTGATTTTTTAATGAGTCAGGGTTTTTATCATCTTTTGATGTCACAATTATCGATATGTCATCAGCATATAAGGTACATTTATATTTTATTACACGTGTTATGTCATTAATATATAGCAGGAACAGCATAGGACCAAGCACACTGCCCTTGGAAAGCTTTTGTGATTTGTAAATACACTTCGTTAATAAATTAGAATAAATTTTGTATTTTTCTTTATTTATTGCTGTTTTATTGTTATAATATCTGTATCTTAATTGTCTTTTTGTTTTACAACTTATTTTTAGTCCCCGACTTATCCATTTTTGTTTTTTAATACCATTGTTATTTATTTTTATTTTTGATATTGGGAAACACAAATTATAAAATAAACTCAATGTGTCATGAAATTCATCAAAAGCTGCATTTAAATCTATTTGTTTAGTAACCTCAGACCACGACAGGCTACCTATACATTCCTTAAATTTATTTATATTATGATCACAATAGTCCCGTTTAAAAATAAAGTGAGATTTAGGCTTCGTATATTTATGGTAGATGGGAAAGCTTAATATTTGTGCTGTATCATGGTCAGATAAACAAAGGGGCAGAACGATTGCCGTCGCGTCTCTGATATTACTCAGCATATGGTCAATACAAGACTTTTTCCGGGTTGGCGTGTTAATGTTGATAGTCAAATTAAAGCTTCTGCACAAATCCGATAGATGGTCACAAATTTTTCCTGACTTTAATGTATCGATGTTGATATCACCAGCAACTATAATTTTTATGCCTTTTTTATAGCGTCTAAGTATTTCGTGCAATACCAAATCCATTTTTTTTAGAAATACTGTAGGGTCAGATGTCGGTGTTCTGTAGACACAAATTATTCAGATTTTATGTGGCGTGACATTTATACCGCAAACTTCAAAAGTTTTTTGAGCTGCATGAGATTGCACGAAATTCAATTTTTCATAAGTCAATCCTCGTCTAATGAGCACACACGTACCTCCCCTTTTTTTATGTCTACAAAATGCTGTTGCCAGTTCATAATCAGGGACCTATATGTAACTGTGTTGGTCAGATTGAACAAACGTTTCCGAAAGACATATAACATCGGGTTTTTTATTTGATTTGTGTAATTCATCAAGTGTTAGTTCTAATATATATTTTTTTGCCAGAATACTAGCAATATTTTGATGCATGATTATGAATGACGTCATTTTATTATATTTTTTGGCTTCAAAAAAATGTTTCATTTTGAGTTACATGGAAGTAGTCAGTTATTAAGTGTTTTTTATTATGGGACGATTTTGTTATTTTAAGTTTGTCGGAAGTACTACTCCTCGATAAGGGAGCAAAGTAGTAGGGGATTGTACCTTTATGATATTGCTTTGTAGAATTATTTCCTGTTGCTGGATTACTGTTACGTCCGATCAGCCTTTTTAATTCATAGATGTTAAGATATTTTCTTTCATAATCTATGTTGTCGATAACAAAATTAATTGATTTACACATGTCATAAATACTCTTTTTAGTACAAGATACAAAATGGCACATTCTAAATTTATTACATAAGTTTTGTATCTTGTAGTTTAAGTCATTCACATTAATATACATGTTTTTATATAGATTTAATTCAATTACATCATTATTTTTAAAATAAATCAGAAGTGTATATAATTGGGATAACAATATATTGACATCGTAGTCGTTTTCTCCAATACATACTACTAATTTGTCGTTGGGCGTGAAACTAATATGTTGGCAGTCTTTTAGGATGTCTGTTGTTAGGGCATAAGGCTTTGTTTGAGATGTGATTATACAACGTGTCCCAAAATTCAACGATAAGCGGGCGCCATATAATTTTTTTCTTATTTTTCCATAAGTACACATGAGCAGGTCTACCTCTTGGCGCCCGCTTATCGTTGAATTTTGGGACACGTTGTATACTTCTCGTACATCGTATCTTCTCTCGAGCGACTGAGGGCTGATGCTAGTCCAACACATTGTTGTGATCCGTACATGAATATCCTATTTTTTAATGTTGTTTTTGTCATTGTTTTCCGCATCGGTGTTGTGTGGACGTGCTGCATATCTGAATCAGTGCGGAGTTCTCGATGCAAGGGAGTTTTTCATGCAATTTAATTTCTAATAAATTTATTTGATTAGTGAGGCTTTCGATTTCCTTCTGTGCGTCTATAAGTTTTTGTTGTAACTCTGTGATTAACGATTGCAATTTTAGAGGATCATCATCAATATTTGTGTTAGCTATATTTTTCCTTTGTGTGGTTGAACTGTAAGATGAAGATATACATAACGATGGCTTAATTTTTTTCTTGTTGCTTCTTAATATAAGGTTTTCATTTAGTGGGGACTGGCATAGTGTTTTCAATAACTTATTTTCCTGAACTAGTTTCAAATTTTCTCTACGAATATTATTATTTTCTAATATGTAATTCTCTATGCGAGCTATCTAATTCTGATTGTAATAGAGTAATGTTTTCTTTTAGTTCTTGCACAGTAATAGTATCTGTTACCGAATAATCTAAACTTAATAAAATTTGATCTGATCCTGAGGGCGATTCTTCTAGTGACAGCTCCGCTTGAGTAAGTATGTGTGAGTCTTGATGGCATTGCTGCGATACGTTTGTTGGAGTAGACTGTACAGTTATTTCCATTGCAGGTGATTCTTTCTCCCTCATGTCAGGGTTGCGCATTTTTTTCCTAGTAGTGACGACTGAATGTTTAGATAATTCTTCACATGTTTTGCATTTCCATATCTTTCTTGATTCTAGATCTTTCATAAAACGTAGCTTCTCTGAGTATCCAATGCAATCATACTCGTAAGCATTTTTACACATAGAACAGACGACAGTTTTTTTTGCTTCAACTCTGTTTTTACAATGATAACAAGTTACTAGTAACGACATCTTGTGAGTAGATTTGGTAGTTTTTGTTTGCACTTTAGTTTATTTCATTTTTAAGAATATTGTTCAGTTTCGTTAAATATTGTAACTTATTTTCCGAAGATGTCGCTGGTTCGCAATATGCAATTTATAAATATATTCCTTTTTCCAAAAAACATATACGCTGCCGCGGTTTGAACTACGGGCTTCCGAGTGCGTTCCACTATCTTTGTAAGAGACTTACTACCACACCAAGATGGAGTTAACAATTGTGGTTAAAATTAAGTACAGTATGTTGTGAGAAGTTTATTCGAATATGCAAAAGACGTTACTATGATTCATCAGAATGGAATTTTTTTCACACACTGATATTCACATATAATTTATTTCACTTTTTGCACATATTTTTGTTTTTGCTTTGATGCTAATCAATTTATATTTTCCTTTCACTTCAATACCGTATTTGAAAAGTTATTTATTGCGTTTTTTATATGACTTATGTTTGAGTTATTTATCACTGACTATTTTCTAGAAATTATTCGCAGATTATGGAAGATATCAGTTGCACTAGTTCTTTGGAGTACTATCAACTTTTTTCACTCACTTTATTATAAATACAATTACTGTTTATATTTTTAAACCTTTTTACATCTGCCATATTTAAATGACCCATTCTCTTATGCCAAATAATCAAATCAGTCTTGTTTTCTGACATAGCAGCATATGCATTGCCTGTAACTGTGTTAAGTTTATACATGTTATCCAACAGACTTGATGTAGCTATAAGAGCTTTGTTGGTATTATAAATGTTACAGCCTTTATTAGTGAATTCCAGCTTACAACCATTCTTAGTTAACTGACTGACAGATAACAAGTTTGCACTCAGTTCAGGAACATATCAAACATTTCTCACCTGGATTGAATGTGTATCTTTACTTACATAGGTCCGGATGTTTACATTACCCATGTTTTGCACAGAAACTGCATCACTATTTGCCACCATTATCTTTTGCATCGGAGGTGCTTGCAAATCATACATCCAGTCTAAACGCCTAGTCATATGCATAGTGGCTCCTGAATCAACATACCAGTCACTTGGATCCAATGTACTGTAAGCTGAAAAAATTGCTGAAAAACTATTTTGATTAGTGGTATTTTTCTCCGGACAATGATTTTTGAAGTGTCCATATTTATTACATCCATAACAACGAGGACCTTTTTCTTTTGGTTTTGAGTTATTTAAGGTTGAGTGATTCTTTTTGTGCTTAGAGAGAAATGCCGTAGAATTGGAAACTTTCACCCCCTGTAAAAGTTTTGTCTTTACAAAGTCTGATGAAATTTTTATGCCAGAACTTTTCAGCCCCATTATCATTGGTTTATAGAGATCCGGTAAACCTGCGAGCATAAGGGTTCCTAGCCATTCATCTCCTACTGCAAAACCAATATTTCTCAATTGTATGCGGTACTCATAATTTTATTCACGTATTCTTCGACGCTTACACAATTGTCTAATGTTGTGTTGATTAGATCTTTAAGTAAACCAACTTTCCTTGACAGCCCGGAGTTCTCGAAAGTATTCTGCAAGTTTATCCATACCTCACGAGATGACGTTGCATTTTCAATGTGAACGTAATTGATCGGATCTACCAACAAAATGATTTTAGTCTTAGCTTTTATGTCTTTCTAGGTATCTTTACCACCCGGATCAACACACTCCCACAAATCTTCATGCTCCAAAAACGATCGGACAGCAAATTTCCACGTCGAATAATTTTCCCGTCCGGTGAGCTTGTCGATTTGGAGGTTAGACATATTCATGTCGATTATTTCTGCGCAAACTGCTTTACTATCAATATAACAATACTATACTGAACTACGGATCTATTATTGGTATATGGAACGGCCCATAACCTGTTGAAATTAATTAAAACACCGTTAATAGATTTAGTTTTAGAAAACGTGTATTGCATTAATAAGTACAGAGCAAGAAGGAAGTGGCGCCGCTGATGTCCATAAAGGGAAACTTTTTTTTTTTAAAAGCACCGGTAATGTTTACTTTCTTCCAACAAAAACCCTTATTATATTCTAACGTTGAAAAGTGTAAAATTGTTGTACTAATATTATTAAAGTAAGAAATTGTTGTGGATTTCGTTTTTGAATTTAATATTTTTTTATTTAAATATTGCTTTATATAGAACTGTGAAACTGAAAAAATGGTTTCATATGGAATCGACGAATCAATTTTGTATTATGTATTTTAGATAGACTTTATTTTTGACACAATTGATTTGTTTTTTCTCAGTATATAAAACTATTATATATAATAAGTAAAATACTATATTTGATTAATTTCGCATTCACAATGCTATACTAAAAATTATTCTTAATACAAAATGTCGCCCGGATTGCGAAAGGTCGTGGGTTCGAATCCCATCTCAGGGTGCCAGGGACCAAGTGGATTTTTTAAGCATTTTGCACAACCTTTGACAATTCTCATTTACAAAGTATTATTTCAGTACATACACAAATAATATGTATCCACAGCTTATTCTATAACACAATTTTGCTTACAAGCTAGTTGCAAAAAATAAAATAAAACATAATCCAATATCTAATATCTTCCCATTTTCACTGACACTTTTAGTTTTAATGTAATATTACAAAGAGAAAAAAAAAAGGCGAAACCAACGAAATGATAAAATGATAAAAAATGTATAAAAACATGCATTCTTATGTGCTATTGGGAGTCTCAAATGTACTTGTACATATGGAAACAAATTTAGGTGCAAATATTATTATTATTCGCTTCTTTTAAAAATTACACATTTTCAAACTTGCTTTGAATTGAACTGATGATTTACAGAAAACATCCAAGAAATTGTTGTTTTTCTTATTTGTATAGTGGTACAAGTCACATATTCTGTTTAAAGGCGAGTTTTTACCCAGGTTAGAATAACATCTGGGTAAGTGAAAAATTTTCAGAATTGGTTGACGAAGTGGTGGAGGTCTATAAGGAATTTTTAGATTTATATTTGATAAAAGTTTTGAGTCTTTACATTTTCCGTTTAAGATTCCGTGTAAAAAAGTTAAGTCTGCCATCTTTCGACGTTTGCTTAAAGAATCCAATTCATAGTGTTTAAGTCTATCTTCATAATTCCTTCGTGGTTCTTTACCGTGGTACTTCGATGACGTGTGAAAGATCGCTGAATAGATTCAATACGCTGTGAATGTTTAGCATAAAAAGGATTCCAAGCTACACTTGAAAATTCTAAAATACTTCTGGCCAGAGATTTGTATAATTGCAAACTAGTCTTTGCTTTTTGAAACATTATGGCGTTTCTTTTAATGAATCCTATCATTTTTGTAGCTTTAGTTGTTATATTATTAACATGTGTAACAAAATTTAATTTACTATCAAGCGTTATGCCTAAGTCACGAATTTCTTTAACTTCGTCTAATTTATTATTATTAATACTATAGCTAGAGTTCACAGACAATTTCTTGCGAGTAAATTTTATAAAATAACACTTAGCTGCATTTAGGGACATGTTGTTTCTTGTACACCACATTGATACAGCGTTTAAATCGTTTTGTAAACTATAAGCATCTTCGAGGTTTTTTACTTCTTTAAATAATTTTAGATCGTCAGCATAAAAAGAATATGAACTAAAATGTTTATAATTTACTACGTCATTAATAAAAATTAAGAATAGCTTAGGACCTAAAAGTGAGCCCTGAGGCACTCCTGAGAGGGAATAATAAGTATCAGATGTATATCCATTTACTACAACATTTTGAGTTCTACTTGTAAGATACGTCACAAACCAATTATACAAAGGACCATGGATTCCAAACAGTTTCAATTTTTGGAGTAAGATGGTATGGTCAACTTTATCAAAAGCGCTGGTAAAGTCAGTATATACCACGTCTACCTGTAATTTTTTATCAACACTATTACTAATTTCACCTAAAAAAGAAACTAAATTAGTACAGACAGACCTACCCTTCATGAAACCATGCTGTTCTTCTATAATATGACGATCTATATGACTACACAAAACAACGCTAATCAGTGATTCAAAAACCTTTGTAAAACACAATAATATAGACATCGGTCTGTAATTTTTTATATCTGATTTATTACCTTTTTTGTAAATAGGTACAATTCTAGCTTTTCTCCATTCCACAGGAAAATATCCGCTATGCAATGATAAATTGAATAAGATGGTCAAAGGTGTAGTTAATTCCTTAGCACAAGATTTTACGAATAAGCTTGGGATTCCGTCAGGGCCAGGACCTTTGGACAGATCAAGACTTTTCAAAGTATCAAATACTTCCTTCTCATCAAATTGTATGTAGCTCAACGGACACGGTACTGAATCCATCTCGGATTGTCTTTCATCATTAACATAGGTTGCCTGTGAATTATTTTTAAATACTGATGAAAAATGTTTTGCGAATAAATTACATACCTCTTGGCCACTACTACTTATACTTGTATCTAATGCCATGACTTCAGGAAATCTGCTCTTGTTATTATTTTTTTGATTTGACGTAATTCCAAAAATTGTTTGTGTTTGAAGTTATATTGTTCTCAATATTTTCCAGATAGGATCTATAACATTTTCGATATAGTTTATTACATCGATCTCTAAGAATTGAGAACTCAATTTCGTCGCGAGAATTTTGATATTTACGATATCTTTTCCTTACCTTTTCCTTTTCCCTTATTAATCTTATGAGTGACATACTAAACTGGACAGTGGACAGTGAAACAGTGGATACTTATATCTACTGCGGTTATTATTACGTAGTGGTACATTTAATTTGATTATTTCATTGATTTTGTTATAAAATTTATCAAGGGCATTATTCATATTAATGTTTATTAACAAAGCAGACCAATCAACAGATACTAGTTCTGATTTTATTTTATCAAATGGAGCCTTATAAAAATTAAAACCTTTTCTTTTATTTTCTTCAAGACATTTTTCTAATACATTAGGTAGCGTAATAAGTAATGGAGGATGGTATTTATCAACTTTAGATAAAATATCTAACGGTGTGTTAACTGTAATAGCCGACAATGTAGACAGTACCAGATCCAAAATACCGTCATAAAAATTTACAATTAGATTAAATTGTGACAAATTATTTAAATTTAGAAAATCTATAAATGTATTATTTAGACATGAATTTGTATAGATAGGCATTGTACGAGTTTCACCGTGTTCTGGTTTCCAGGAAACAGTACTCATATTGAAATCCCCTACGACAACAACTTCATCAAACCTTTGTATAGCACATTCTAAACTGTCTAAAAATACCTTTAGGAGTTCACGATTTACTGGTGGCGGTAGATAAACGACAGATAAACCTACTTTTATTTTACGATTACCCATTGTCACATCAATAGCAATCCACAAATTCTCACAATCTGACTCACAAGAATACATTCGTGATGATCTGAAATTATTTTTAACCGCGATTAACACTCCACCACCTCGACTTTTTACGGCGAGCAAAGAATCAGTACGGTCCCTTCTGTGCACAACATACCTATTATCTATCAATTCATTGTCATTTATATAGCCATCCAGCCATGTTTCTGTAAAAACAACAACATCATATTTACACTGTAAAACATTACCGTAGATTTCGTTAGTTTTGGTTCTCACTCCCCTAACATTTTGGTAGTACAAATTGAATTTTGATATTTAAGTTATAAAAACTAATATATATGGTTGTTAAAAAGAAAACAAAAAAAAAACAATAATAAGAACTACAGAGATTTGAGTTTATCTAAATTATTAATTAATATTGCTTGACTTTCTTCGTCTTTTCTTACATAGATGTTGCCATTCCGGATCCATGTATATTTATAATTCTTTTGTTAAGCTATTTTACGAGTATCAGCATGGAGGGCTTTGTTTTCCGGACTTAAATGTTCTGATACAAATATTGGTCTTTTTTCTTCTCCAAATCCCAGATCGTGAGAATTAAGCTTATTTTGTTTTTCGTGTTTTCTATTATGTTTAGTAACAGCAGCTAATAAAGCATCCCTTCGAAAAGAGGTATTCAACTTTATAACAATAGCACGAGGACTTTTGGATTCCTTATTTATTTTCGCCACTCGTTTGCAAAATAATATCTCATTTTGATCTATTGGGTTGTTCACTACTTTTGACAATTGTTGTATAATTGTTGGTATAGCCTCATTCTTATTTTCTGGTACTCCATTTATTTCTATGTTTGTTTCACGTAGATACTGTTCCATAACTCTTACTCTTGTCGTTAAATGCAAAACAGTTTTCTGTAGAACTACCTTTTCCAATATCAGAGATTTTATTTTATCCAAATTATTAGCCAAAGATTATTTTATGTTATCATATTGGTTACTTATAAAATTCATCGACTCGCCAATCTCTTCCAACTTCAAATTCATGGAATTCAATTCCTGTCTCAGTAGTTCACCCAGTTCATCACGTATAACATTTCTTATCTCTAACTTTATATTCTCAACACTATGCAAAGAATCTGCGCCTTTAGCACTACTTCCTATTTGATCAGATGACTTATTTTTACCCATTTATATATCTTGAAACAGCAACAGTAAATATGCAATTATTTAGTGAATATAATTAATCTAAAGTTGGTTTAGTAATAATAAACGCTTTGGTTTAATTATTAGTGTACTTGCTTACACTTAAAATGTCAAAGTCGCATCTCTGAATACGCTCTTATTATCTCGCGCCCAAAGAGTCGTAAGCGCCGTGCAGCTTGCGTTACTTACGCGTTCCCTTACGTGTATTTAGAATAATAAGTAAATTAACATGAATTTATTGCATTTTTATCAATCTTGCGTTAATAATATATAATTATTTTCTTATAAAACCCACCATTTACTCAATAATTATAAAAATAATAAAACTGGCCATCAGAGCAGCGTATGCAATAAATGAATCTTCGAGAATTTTCGTTATTTAACAATACAGAAAATTCATAAATTAGCAACGGCAGGTCTAGTCCGCGCTGGCAACGTCGCAGCAATATGCGTCAGGCAACAAAAATGTAACATGCGCAAACGAAACAGACGATCCATTAATGAAGCGGGTGAGATTTTTACGTTAGCTTAAGCGCAAGCGATATTGGCCTTATGGGTGAAAGAGCGGCCATGTCCGCCATTGTACATTGCATTTTCCCTAGACTCATCAGTTTAAGTCGACCTGAATTATATTTATATTATTGCACAAAATTGTATAGCACAAAATCAGTTCGTATTCGGTCATCAAGCGTACCTCGTGTTCTTATAATCATTATACTTAATAAGTCTTATTAAATTCCAAATATACCCTTTTTATCAGAATATAACAGTTTTATTATTTCATCGTACATTGGTCCGTCGCAGCCTTTCGGAAAGGCGGAATTAATGTACACGTGTCGCTTGTGATTGAACTTTAGTGGCAATCGTGTATCATATCTGCTACCGACCTATTGGAGCTGTGCATTCACACATATATCGAAATGATTATCCTATAAACATTTCTATTAATATTATTAAACTTATTTGTAACGCGCACAGCCTACCTACATTATTGTTATCAATGCTTCTTCCAGTATAGGTTGCCTGGAAGAAATCGCTGTTAAGCGATAAGGCCGCCTATTGTGCAAATGTTTTAATGTTTGTAAGTTTCTCTTGTTTTTATCTTATCTGTTTTTATCATATCTTATCTTATCTTATAATAAATACAGAGAATCAGAATAATTAAGTGTGGTTTATTATCAAGATTTGGACACTCGTCATAAGTAAGGGACACGGAGCGATAAGGGAGTCGTAGCCAGACGTATCCAGTTAAGCAGTATCTCAAGTAAGATCAGTCCTTTTATACCTTACTGTAACAATGTCTTCAGTCAGCGATATCTTAGCAAATCTTCAACAACTACCTTCGGCTTTTGAAAAAGTCTACACCAACTTTAAAAAAGATGGGGCCAGCAGGAGGACGTCCGACTATATTTAGGTAATTCCAAATCAAAAGCAGTTGCTCAGTTTTACAAATTAGAACAAAAGTTAAATAATAATCCCTCGGTTGCATTAAGTTACAAACAATGTATTAATGAATATTTATCAATGGGCCATATGACACCATCAGCTGCAGATTGTAACAGTAACCTTAAGTGCTATCTACCACACCATTTTTTAATAAAATAGGACTCTACTACAACGAAATTACGTGTTGTTTTTAACGCATCAGACAAAACATTGTCTGGTAACAGCTTAAGACCCACAATTTAGATAATTTCACGTTTCATACAAAATTAACGAAAACATCGAAATTAACAAAGCAAACCCTCTTATTAGACATGTCCAAAATATTCGATCCTGTCGGTTGGCTCTCTCTGCTCACGATGAGACTCAAAATATTTTTTCAGGAGATATGGACATCAAAATTACAGTGGGATAGATTATAACCGCAAGATATTTATGAAGAATGGAATTAAAGGAGATATTTAAAAAAAATATAAAGTAGATATTTATGTGATCGAGAAATTTAAAATACCCAGATGGCTACGCACCAAAGAAAATGATAATGTCGACGGGTTCTGCGACGCAAGCACAAACGCAGACGCAGTTATTTTAGTAGCTAGAAAAACGAAATTAGTGCCTCTTACCAAAAATATATCTCTACCGCGAGTAGAACTTTGTGGCGCAATATTTTTATCTAAATCAATTACAAAAATTAAAGGGATGTTTATTACAGCATTACGTCATTGTGTATAATTGGGTAGACTCCTTGGTGGTGCTTGGTTGGCTTAACGGTGACATGAATAGATGGAAACTGTTTGTCGCTAACCATGTTAAGGAAGTCATAACAGCGATGCCCGCACGATCTTGGCGATATGTAGCATCAAAAGAAAACCCGGCTTACTGCGCAAGTCACGGCCTTACAGCACTGCAACATAAAGAACACAAATTATGGTGGGACGGGCCATCCTGGTTACCATCTTTTGTACCAGACAAAGAAAAACAGCAAACATATTTCACCAATCCAGACCTGAAAAAGATCAAGCAAGTTAATGTTACGATAACCAACTAAATGAAATTATTAAAAGAATATTAGAAAAGCACAGTTCCTAAACAACAGCAGTAAGAATAGTTGCTTGGATGTTAAGATTCTTCTCAAAATCAAACAACCCACAATATCTGTCGTTACAAGAATTTAAAAAGACCAAAATAATAATCATTAAAAATACCCACCTAGAACATTTCACAGAAGAAATACAGTGTTTAAAGAAGTCCAACAATGTAAGCAGTAAAAGCAATTTATACAGTCTAAACCCCAAATTAGATGAAAATGGTATCTTACGTGTCTGCAGCCGGCTGACACACGCTAATTTAGACCCAGAAATGAAGAACCCATTCATCATTCCAAATAAAACTAGGTTGGCCGATCTCATCATTTATCAAGCTCATGAGATCACATTCCACGGTGGAGCACGGCTAACTACTGCATTTGTTAGACGTAAATATTGGTGAATTGGTGGTATAAGAGCTATTAAAAGTCGTCTAAGATTATGTGCTACGTGTAGAAAAAATAAACCAGATTTACAACAGCAGTTAATGGGAGACATTTCATCATGCAGGATTCATCAGTCACGTCCATTCTATCATACGGGCGTAGACTATACAGGTCACGTGTTACAAGGGCAGAGGCATCAAGACCACCAAAAGATAATAATAATATGTTATGCTATGTTATACGGCGGGCTTTTCCGCAACTCGATACCTTGTGCCTATTTTGCGTGAATAATGGGGTTGCGTCAGTCCTGCCACCGGGGTGCGATGTCTGGCAACCTCCTCGTGGTGCACCCTGGGCAACGTGGTCGCTTAAAGTAGCTTTGAGCCGCCACGGCTAATGTCAGACGACGTGTGAGCAACGGAGTTCTGCCTCCGTGTCGCGAGAAGTCTCGCGAGTGTGGGTTCGGGGCTGGCGCCCCGACGGTAAGTCGGGAAGCGGCAGCGCGGTCCGGGCTGGGCGGGCGTCCTGGGCATCCCGGGTAGCGGCCGTGCCAGCGAGGGTGGTGGGCCTGACGTGTCACGGTGGCGTGAGCGTCGGGTGCTGACTTCAGCAACCATCGGCCGACCCCGTTACCCCACTGCTGTGGGGCTGGGGCGGGGGCTGCCCTTAACTGAGTGACCCCAAGAGGAGACAACCTCAGTAAAAAACAACCAGCCCAAGCTGGACGTGGGCGAGGGGTTTGTGGCCGGCAGTTTCTAGCCAAATCTCCGACCATTTTGAATATCGTAACCGTAGAGTGAATAATGTAGAAACTAAAAAAAATATCTCGCCGCCATTTTGTTTTGTGGCTGAACCTCAATGCCGTTTCAACTCATTAAAAAAAATTTAGTCAGTCTCCATACATGAAAATGTCATTTTCCCCCTCCTTCTACCCGAAAAAAGCATGGAGTGAGTCAGTGAGTCAGTGAGTGGTAATTATGCTTTATATATTATAGAATATAGATAGATTTAGACTAGCTTTAGACTAGGTTGCCCCGGGCCCGCAGCCCGGGGCAACCAAGCGGACTTTTTGTAACCGTTCTACTCGTGGGAACAAAAATGGAATTTGAACTTAAAAAACTATTTTTTTCTCTGGTTGGTGGGCTGGTCTCGGCCGGAAGAGAGACTGGTGGTCTTGCTGTTGATGAATCCCCGAACAGAGGGGATGGGCCTGGCGCGGGCGGAAGTGCGCGGAGTACGGATACAGGTCCTTCTCAGGATCTAGCCGGGGTAAGCTCTTCTCAGAGCTCTACATCTGGCATTAACAAAGACCTTCCAAAAGGTCCATTGTATGCAGGTAGAGGCAGAGGCGGCAAGCCTGCCGCAGGCTCTTCAAAGGTCGGTGCTACTCGTGATCGAGCTTCGACTGGTTCGACTGGTCGTGTGAGTTCTCACGGGGATAATTCGGACAATTCGAACTCAAATTATGACTCGTGCAGTGGGAATGAAAGGAGCGTACGCAAGCGTGACGCCCGCTCTCCTGACCTAATTACGCAGGCTGACGATACAGAGGATGGAGTGCTCAGGGATCGCTCTCCTCGAAGAATTACCAGGTCACAAGCAAGAGCGGAGGCTGTCACACCAACACCTGTGCAACCCGCTCAAATGGCTCCTGACAATGTGATAGATGTGGACAACCCCGAGAGCCCCATGGAGGATGAGGATCTACCGGCCACAAACACGAGTGCCATATCATCGGCTTCTCGAAAGTCTAGTGGTCCGGTTAACCTATCATTTTGGGACATCGGTGCAGGAAAAGTGGTGGATAAAGGTGCGAAGAGAGTGCGCTCTGACTCCAATAGCGGCGACTCGGAGGGCAGTAGCACCAGTACGTTAAAGAGTGAGCCTAATGCGAAGAGGCTGGCAAAGGAGAACGACGAGTTCATCACTCCCACAACTCCTGCTCCTCGCAATAAGGCATCGGTCTATAGGAAAGCGCCTACAAAACCTAAGCCGAAGGACGATACAGGTGGTCATTCGAGTGGGATGGCCAGGGCCAGAAGCGACTTACCTAAGGGATCCGATGACGATTACGACCCGGAATCAGATCAGGGCTGCGAACCTGGCGATTCATGGTCCTCCTCTATGACAGATCTCCTCACACGGACGCCCACTATCACGGACATCAATGAGAGGGAGATGAGAGAGATCGACCGAGTACAGAGGGCTTGCGCAAAATTACGCAATTTTAAGGGGACGATGGTTAAGGAGGTTAACCAAGGCATCAAGATGCTTAAATACCTCCTCAACCAGACTCTGACTGTTTCTGCAGATGATGAAATTCGCAGATTAAGGGCAGAAAACAGTCGAGTCAGATCGGAACTGATACACATGGGCAATGAGCTCAAGGCTCTTAAAAAGGACTTAGCGGCTAAGGCTATAAACCCAGAGGGCGCTTCTAAGCGAAACAAAAAGGGTACCTCAGCCGCCCCCATCACTGTTCAAGGAACGGAGTTGGACGATGAACTGGGACTGCCGGCGGGCATGATGGGGAGGATACAAAATGCCGCCATTGAAACGGTCTCCAAATATTTTGAAGCAAGAATGGAGGGACTGGAACAACGACTTACACCTGAAAGGTCGTACCGTCCCCCTCTTGCTTCAGATAAGAGAAGGCAAGATGTCCCTCAACAACAGGACACAATCCCGGACAAACCCTCTTCCAAGGGCTCTTCTGGAGGAGGGCAAAAGCAACTGAATGGAGACAGAGGTAAACATACCCCTGCACCTGAGAGGGCTGCGACTGCAACAGATGGGAAGGGCAAACCTTCCAAATCTAAAGCTAAGGAGACTGCGCAACTCAAGAAGGAGGCGGCTCCTCAGCAGCAGCAGGTCACGATCGATACAAACAGAGGCAAAGGTAAGGGAGGGACTGCCAAAACTGCACCCCCTACAGAGGTTAATACGGCAGAGCCTCCACCACCAGCTGGGGGCAGTAATAACACAGACCAAAGTTGGTCTACAGTGGTTAAGAGGGCCCCCTCCCCCCAACCCCAAAAAGGACACGACGAAGAAAAAGCGTAACAGAAAGCGCAATCTAAAGCTCCCTAAGAAGGAGGTGATTATAATTGACATCATCGAAGGGAGTGAAGAGGCTGGCACTACTTACGCAAACGTGCTTGCCAAAGTGAGGAGGGAGATTTACTTATCCAACATAGGAATAGACCCAAAGGGTATTAAACTTCGCCATACGCCCACGGGAGCTCGTAAGTATGAGCTCTCGAAGGCCTTAGGTGAAGAAAAAATTGCCCTGTTCAAGGAACAGGTCACTACTGTCCTGGATGGAGTGGCAAAGGTCACCCGTCCAGTCAAGGGTGCTGATCTGCGAGTATAGGATTTGGACGACTGTATTGTCCCCGAAGAGTTGATCATGGCGGTTTCGATACAGGGTTGCTGCAAGGAGGACCAGGTCAAAGTTGGTGCATTTAAGACTGGTCCAGGTGGGCTTTTCTCCACTATGGTCCACTGTCTACTTGCAGCAGCAAAGATGATAGCCGAGAAAGGTAAACTTCTGGTAGTATGGTCCAGCGCCCGCGTCCGCCTCTTGGAACCCTTGCCAATGAGGTGTTTCAAATGTATGGGCGCGGGTCACACCAGGAGGACCTGTCCCAGCGATACGGACCGTAGCTCCGTATGCTTTAGGTGCGGGGAAGTGGGGCACTTTGCAGCATCCTGCTCAGCCCCTCTAAAATGTGCGTTGTGTGCGGAATCCAGACGCCCACACAACCACAAAATGGGCGGTAAGAGTTGCGCTTCCCCTAGAGTGCGACCACTCCCTGCTTACAAAAAGCTGGGGAGCAAGAAGACGGCTGTGACGGCTACGGTTACGGCTATGGAGGGAGTTCACGAGTCGAATAATGGATAGAGTCACCGTGAACTTCCTACAGAGTAATGCCAACCACTGTGCAGGCGCTCAAGATCTTATTCTTCAGAGCGCCGCCAGTGCGAAGGCAGATCTCCTGGTGTTCGCGGAGCCGTATACCGTCCCGGCAAATAGCAACTGGGCAACGGACACGGACAGCTCCGTAGTAATAATGACTCCCACCACCGCGGCATTTTCCCCTCCCTTCACAATTAGGGAAAGAGGGGCGGGCTATGTTGCTGTGCTCTGGGGGGGAGTCACTGTTATTGGCGTATATTTCTCTCCCACTAGACCTGTATCGGAATACGAATCCTGGATTGACAGGCTAGGGGAAGTTGTGGGAAGGCTGGCCTCCAATCGGATGCTGATTCTGGGGGACTTCAACGCCAAGCACACGGCTTGGGGTCCCCCAGAAACACGCTTGAAGGAGAGCTCGTATTAGAGTGGGCCACGTCATCTGAACTCGTATTGCTGAACAGGAGTCGCGAATTCACCTGTGTCAGGAGACTGAGGGGCGAGACGGTGGGCTCAATCGTCGACCTGACATTCGCGACCCCTGCCCTGGCGGATAGAGCTCGAAATTGGCGGGTTCTCAAGGAGGATGAGACTCTCTCGGATCATACCTACATCCGGTTTGAGATCTCTCCTCCTTTGAGAAATGGCCAATCACAAGCTCCAGTAGAGCCGTATCGATTCCCCCGCTGGGCCATTGCGGGTTTGGATTCAGTTGTGGCTGAGGAGGCTGCGACCGTGCAGGCTTGGGTCATGGACTCCTTCATGGAGGTTGCGGATGTCGACGCTCAGGGAGAGCGTTTGAAGGAATGCCTCACGGAGATCTGCAACGCCTCAATGCCGCGTTCTGCGGGCCTCAGACAGCGCCTAACCAGGTTTACTGGTGATCCGCTGAACTTGAGGGTCTCCGTAAGGACTGTATGGTGAAAAGGAGGTCTCCCCTCCGTCATCGTCGAAGGAGAGGAGGCGACTCGTCAGAGGAGTCCATTCTCAAGCGGAGTTATGCAGAGGCGAAGCGTCTGCTGCGTGACTCCACCTGCAGAGCGAAAACAGCCGCCTGGGACGAATTCCTGTCTGATCTGGAGAGAGACCCGTGGGGGCGGCCATATAAGCTGATCAGAAGCCGGATGAAACAGCACCTGCCCGTCACGGATCAGATGGATCCGGAGCTTTTGGACAGGGTCGTTTCAGCCCTGTTTCCTGCAGAAGCGCCAGAGGTAGAATCAATCCTTCGATCCCAGAGGCCTCGGATTGAAGAACAACAGGATGGTTTCTCCCCGGTCACGGACGGGGAGATGGAGGATGCAGCAGAAACGCTCCGACTGAAGAAAAAGGCGCCGGGCCCAGACGGAGTACCTGGCAGAGTCCTTAGACTGTCTTTGAAGCACCTGGGAACCCACATCAGAGCCCTACTAGACACATGTCTGGAACGGGGTAGATTTCCCAGGTGTTGGAAGAGAGGCAGGCTCGTCCTTCTCAGGAAGGACGGGAAGCCAGCAGACTCGCCTTCTAGCTACCGGCCTGTTGTATTGCTGGACGAGGTCTGCAATCTATTCGACAGAATAGTTGCAGACCGTATCGTCCAGCATTTGGAGTCGACCGGACCCAATCTCTCCGATCGCCAATTTGGTTTCCGCCGTCAACGTTCTACGGTGGACGCCATTTTGGAACTTAAAAGAGAGTGTGAATGGGCCTATGAAAGGGGAGAGGTGGTTGTTGCGGTATCTCTAGATATACGCAACGCGTTTAACTCCCTCCTCTTTCAATACATTAAGGATGCACTCGCCTATCACAAGATTCCCAGTTACCTAAGTCGCGTGATAGAATATTACCTCATAGATCGGGAGGTTGCCTTTGTGGATAAGGATGGACGGGTTGTGACTCGCCGAATGGTTTGCGGTGTACCACAGGGTTCGGTGCTCGGCCCACTCCTGTGGAACATTGGTTACGATTGGGTGATACGCGGATCACTCCTCGCCAAGATGCCGCCTCATCACAGCTAGAGGAGATAACTTCCTCGCGGCGCGACGACTCGCGGAAGTGGCGACGGAATTAGTGATCCGACGCATCGAGAGATTGGGTCTACAAGTGGCTGTGGACAAGACTGAGGCCATCTTGTTCCACGGCCCACGCAGAGGGCCGCCTGCGGACGCCTACATGCGGATAAATGGGGTTGGAATCTGGACGGTAGGTGGAAATTCACCTACCATTTCGACCAGATGGTGACAAAGTTGGAGAAGACCGCCATCTCCTTGAGCAGGCTCCTGCCAAATCTCGGAGGTCCTAACATCACCTGTCGCCGCCTCTACGCAGGTGTTGTTAGAAGTATGGCACTTTACGGCGCACCTGTATGGGTCGACTCCTTGGATGCGCACAACAAGATGCTCCTAAGGAGACCCCAACGTATAGTGGCCACAAGAGCCATCCGTGCATACCGCACCGTGTCTGGTGGTGCGGCGTGCGCTCTTGCGGGGATGCCTCCGTGGGAACTGGAAGCCCGAGTACTCACGGAGGTATATAGGAGCCGTATCGAGGCGAGGGAAAGGGGCGATCGCCTTGCTCCCGAGGAGATGATGCAGGTGAGACGCCAAGCAAATGAGGACGTTCTCAGAATCTGGGCCCAGAATCTGGAAAATCCTCCCGCCGGCATCCGCACCCTAGCCGCCCTCCAACCTCTCCTTGCGGAAAGGAAGGACAGGCGGCACGGAAGGCTCACCTTCCGACTGGTACAGATACTTACCGGGCACGGTTGCTTCGGTAAGTATCTGTGCTGAATAGGGCGCGAGGAGACACCCGAGTGTCATCATTGCGGTGCTGTTGAGGACACTGCGCAGCACACCCTCGAGGTGTGTAGTGCTTGGTCCTCCCACCGGTACGCAATGTCACTCGTGGTGGGCCAGGACCTGTCCCTCCCCAACGTAGTTCGGTCTATGTTGGGCAGTCGCAGGTCCTGGGAGGCGGTCACCTCCTTCTGCGAGACCGTGATGTCGCAGAAGGAGGAGGCGGAGAGAGCCCGCGAAGAGGCGGCCCGTGCCGGCACTCTCCGTAGTCGTAGGACGGGGAGCAGAAGGCGTCGCTATGCGCGCCCACCCCCGTCGTGAGGTCTGACTCCCTTACCCTGGGTTCTTCGTTCGGTCTGGTCTGCGTACTCCGTCCTGGGCGAGTCCGTGTCCGCATACATGCTTTCCCATGTGTGGAGAGCACAGTAAAAGTGCACAGACTGGACCGACCGGTCTCGTTGTCGTCTGTCCCTTTCTTCTCGCCAGGCAAAGGCGGAGGAGTGCGAGGGGACTGAGGGAGACGGCGGCGGGGTGAGAGGAACTCGGGAGGTGCCCTACTGTATAGTGGGAGGGGAGTTCCCTTCGCTCCGCAGCTGTGGCGCTGTCGGGGTCCTGGCATACATACACTTACATGCATGATACACACACATACATCACACCTACTCTACCCTACACAACACGTACACACACAGTCACACTTTCACAGTTACACATACATATACATACACACACTCTCACACACATACTCACACACTCTACACACACAGTTACACGCCGTACTAGTCTAGAGTAGCATAGTGGGTTGCTTACCTGGGGACTTGCCTGCTGTGCTTGCTCGACGACTGGTGTAGCGCCGGGACCTCGGTAGGGCCGTAGCCGCGGCGCGACGAGAGGGGATGCGACCCGTCGACTGGCTGGACGCCCCTGTCTGCCCTTCGGGGCTGATACAGGGAGCAATGAGGCTGGTCTTCTGTGGCGCATCGACCTACGGGGGGGGGATCCACGATAAGGGCTATGCCTGTGTGGATCCTCCCAACACGATGGGTAGGGGACCGGAGATTGCACAGTTGCGCATCTCTGGACTCTAGTCAGGGGCAGCTGGCCGGTTCGCGCACCGGTCGGCATTGCACGCTCCTGCCTCGTCGTGGGGGTGCGTCTCGAATGTTTCTGAGGCGTACCCCCAACCCGAGTGGGACCTGCCCTTTTCAGGGCGGGCCGAAATGGGGGCGAACTGCGCGGTGTATGGCCTTCGGGCCGATCCCGCGCCTCGCCCACCATGAGAGGGACATCGCTGAGTTTTAGTGGGTAAACTCCTGTTTCTTGTCTAGCCCCTTCGGGGGTGGGGCCGCAGGAGGAGTCCCACATCACCCGTGGAGCCCGCGCAGGGTGAAGCGGGTATGCGTAACGCATTTCTCAGCGTCAAAAAAAAAAAAGTCCTGCCACCCCAGCTCCTCCAGGAAGCCTATAAGTCCTTTAACTTTGCCGCATGCCTCCTTTAATATCCGTGGGCTACCCATATGTGTTGACCTATGTCTTGAAACGCCCCTGCAGTCCAGTAGTACGTGAGCGCTTGTCTCTTCAGCGTCCAGGCATGCCCAACACAGAGAACTGTCAGAAATACCCATGTTATATAAGTGCTTGTTAAAATAGCAATGACCAGTTAGTATATCTACTATTAGTCTTAACGTCTGTCTAAGTAGTGTAACGTTGTATTTTAAGAATAAATAATAAGAATAAAAATTAAAATAAACATCAAAATATAAGAAATTAAAAGCGTTATTTACAATACAGTGAATAATGAGACAGACACTTATCTAAACAAAATTTCAATTATTAAGAATAATGAAGTAAATAAATTGAGTTGGTTATAAACATTAAATGCAAGCGACGAAGGTTACGTCTCTAATGTTGATGCACATCACTTGAATGTTGAGTATTTTGCTATATCATTGTTTCGGAAGAGGAGCGCCGGCGACCGCTCGCCGACATACTAATTTTAGACGTTGGACGTGACGGCTGCGTCAATCGCTCCAAATTACTAAACAAATTTTTACGATATTTCCCACTAGGGAACTACGTACCTTATATAAACCATCCGAGGATGTCACCAGTTTTGTGAAATTAGCTGCAGCTATATATAAAAATTATTAAAAAGGAAAACGAAACTACTGGACCAGTACACATGACTATTACGTATAAGCGCTAATGAGTTATTTTTCTGAACGAGAATTGGAGGACGTGATTTCAAGTATACCGGAGAAGACGAGGAGTTCAGGCCAGTGTTCTTTCCTACCTTATCTCAAATCGAAGTGTAAGGCGGCCACACAAAAATAATTGGAAATAAATGTATAATTTTTCTAATAAATTTGCATTATTCGAACCTACACCCTATCTGTGGCTATCTGGTCAGCTTGCACGACCAAGGGTCGCAGTAGTTTGTTTAACTTACGTGCCAGTTGCAGGTCTACCTTGGGGATTGCTTCTTTGGCTTGCCTACAGTCAGTTGTTTGAGTCCAGAATTCGTCGTGTTGTCGGTAACAGCGTTCTCTTACCCAGTTTCTCAGCTGTCGAAATGGAATGGGTATAATAGGTTCCAGTCCAATGGGCTTTCTGCTTTACCCTTCTCTGGCCAAGCTATCTGGCGCGTCATTTCTTCTCGACCCGCTGTGCCCCTTGATCCATTGTAAGGTCAGTTTATTTCTTTTACATACCTCTGTCAACTTACAGTAACATTCATGCAATAGACCTGATGTCATCAAATTGTTATTCAGAGCTTGTAATACCGATGCACTGTCAGAGGGAATACGGATATTTTTACCTTTTACTCTCCGGCTAATAATTGCCTCAGTAGCCTTAATTATACCCACGCATTCAGCCTGGAATATTGTGTTGTAGATTCCCAGTGCCGTGAATATGTGGATGTTTAGGTCCTCCGAGAAGACACCAGCACCTGTACCTGTATCAGTTTTAGAGCCGTCCGTGAAGATCCTTAACTCTTTGTGAAGGCAGAAATCTGGTGTGTCTTCGTATAGTTGTATTTTGTATTTCTTGTCAAAAAAATACCTCCTGGGGGTTAAGTCATTGGTGGCCATAAAGAAGGGGTATTCCTTATTAATGTCTTTTAGGATGTTTGTGTGCAGGATATCACTATCCCTCCATGTTTAGCCGTGTGTCTGCGCACATGGTTTCTTGTTGTATAAAGAGATGTAGTGGTCTTACGTTGAGTATCGTCTCTAGTGCTGCTGTTGTGGTTGTTCTCATGCAGCCAGTGATTGCACAGCAGGCACGTCTTTGGAGACACTTAAGTTTGTTTATAGTTTTTACCTGTGTAGTCTTTGTCCACCATACAATTGCGCCGTAGCTTATGATGGGCCTAATAATTGTCTCATACAACCATTTCGTGATATTTGGAGTTAGTCCCCATTTCTTACCGATCATCCTGCGGCGTTGCCAGAAGATGATGTTGGCTTTTGTTATGGATTTGTCTATTTGTGTACTCCAGTTCAGCTTAGCATCCAGTGTGATACCTAGGTACTTTACCTCGTTGGAGTGATTCAATGTCGTTCCAAATAGTTTTGGAAGTTTGTATTCGCCCAGTACCCTTTTGTTGGTAAACATTTCCATTTCTGTTTTTGCGGGATTTACTTTTAGTCCATAGTCGTTTCACCACTTTTCCACGACTTTCAGTGCAGTTCGTGTGACGTCGCACAATGTGTTCGCAAATTTGCCCGAGATTGTTATTATTAAGTCTTCTGCGTATCCTGTCATTTGGAATTGACGGTTGTTTAAATTGGCGATCAATTCATTGACCACCACGTTCCACAGAAGTGGTGATAGTACTCTCCCCTGTGGATATCCTTTGGTCGCTATTGCTTTGATCTGATTGTCACCTTGCAGTCTTATTAGCCTGTTTCGCAGCATGTTACTTGCCCATTGTGTGATGGTGTCATCTACTCCATGAGCAGCTAGGGCTTTCGCTATGCTATCAAAGCTGGTTTTGACAAAAACTCCTTCAATATCTATGAAAGTACCTAGATATATTTCTTTCCTTTTGAGACTTCCACTTCCTCTTTCCATAACTTCGGGGTATATCTGTGTGCCAAACAGGCCCGCAGAAGAGGCACTAGAATTCTTGTCACTGCTTCATTGGCCCATTGTAGAAGCGCTGGAAAGATTTCACCTGGTCCACCTGCCTTATATGGTTTAAAGCTGTTTATTGCCCATTTTACCTTATCCGTAGACACCGTTTTTTGTGCGGTGGCCCAGGATTGTTCAGTAGGGGTCCAGTTAGTGTCCTCCCAGTTTTGCGGGGTTTGCAACACGCAGCCCGGAAAATGAGTATCTAGTAGAACCTTATACGCCTCCTAATGTGTGTCAATGAGTGAGCCGTCTGTTCTGTGTAGTTGTCCAATATCCTGTTGTTTGTCTTTAGATGATAGTTTTCTGACCTTATTAGCTTTCGTGCACGAGTCAATTTCGGAGCAGAAATTCCTCCAGGATCCCTGTTTCCAGTGTCGTATACGCTTTTTATAGAGCAATTTTGCATGTCTGTATGCAACACAGTCCCGGTCATCATATGTGTTCATTGCCCTGTTTAATAGTCTTCTAACCTTTGTCCTTAGTCGCTGCAGTTCAGGACTCCACCATGTTGAGTTGTGGGTTGAGTCTGATGATAGTTGTTTGAGCGGGCAATTGTTGTAATAGGCTGTTTTGATTATCTCAGTTACTTCCTTAGCTGTCTCGTCGATTTTGTTGGTATCATGCCAGCTCTTGTCTTGTATGTAGTCTAGTAACGGAATTACCTGTTTTTGATATTGTCTTTTGTTAGTGTTCCTTGGTATGCGTCTCGGTTCAACCGTCATATTTTGTGTTGCCATGTTGAACCTGAGCCACATGTGGTCAGAGCATGAGGCCTCTGACGAGACTTGCCAGTCAGATATCAAGTCAGATGCCTCTTTAGTCGCTAACGTAAGATCAATTATGCTTTTGGCTCTTCTCGTGGCAAAAGTAGGTTTAGAGCCTTTGTTGATCAGGTTAAGATTAGTTGTGAATAAATAATTAACCAGTTCCTCACCTCGTTTGTTGCTTTTGGTCATGCCCCACAATTGGTGGTGCGCGTTGGAGTCAGTACCGATGATATATAGATAAAAAAAAAAAAAATCAGCGCCTTGTTCCTTTGCTCACAGTGTCGTACCAGTTCCCTTGGCGGTGCTTCCCCTCGCTCTGGCATGTAGGCAAAGGCGATCACCAGGATGGGTACACTTGGATTTTGCTGTTGTTTAATCGTTATTGTAGTCAGGTCGCAACAAAAAGTTGCCATTATTTGGGCTTGTATATGTTTAGAACAAACAATGCAGGTCCGCGGTGCTCGGTTACCTGGGCTGTAGAAAGTCTTACCACTAGTAGTACTGAGGCCACAGCTGTTATTGGATCTGATCCACGGCTCCTGGATCAGAGCTATAGCCCCTGTTTTGTCGTTGTCTTCCAGCCACTTCTTTAGTTGAGCCATCAGACGCAAGTAAAACGTCGACATCCACCTCCTGACTGATGTCGATACCACCGAGTCTGTCCGCCCATTCGTCAATTACTTCCTTATTATTTCGACTCCCTTCGCAGAAGTCGAAGTCTCCGGTTCTTTTGTGTCCATGGCCTCTTGCGTTGCTTTCGTTAATGGTCCAGGTTCTGTACTAGATGTCGGGGCTGAAGTTTCGTCCTCCAGAGGTGGCAGGCTGTCCAAATACATGCCATCCTGATGCCGGAATCGGACATAAACCGTGCCCATCAGGTAGCAGAGTCGCCTCCCTCTCGCCAGAATTTTTTCCGCCACGTCTCTTGTGGTGCTGAATATGAGAAAGGTGTTATCCTCTCCAGCGATGGCCTTATGCAGGATCCATCTATCCACGTCAGCAAACTTGTTTTGGTGTCTTAGTAGCTTCACTGTCATTTATTTATTTTATTTATTTATTTATTTATTTCAAGAAAAAAATCCACAGCAAGTTTTTATCTAAATAATAGTAGAACAATTTTAACATATCTTAATGCCAATTACGGATTTTCATTATTTAAATACATGAAAAAAAAAATTAAAATTAAACAACCTCGACCAAATACAGCAAGACGCGGTGTGTGCAAGTGTGTGTGTGTGTGTGTGTGTGTGTGTGTGTGTGTGTGTGTGTGTGTGTGTGTGTGTGTGTGTGTGTGTGTGTGTGTGTGTGTGTGTGTGTGTGGGTGTGGGTGTGGGTGTGGGCGTGGGCGTGGGCGTGGGCGTGGGCGTGGGCGTGGGCGTGGGCGTGGGCGTGGGCGTGGGCGTGGGCGTGGGCGTGGGCGTGGGCGTGGGCGTGGGCGTGGGCGTGGGCGTGGGCGTGGGCGTGGGCGTGGGCGTGGGCGTGGGCGTGGGCGTGGGCGTGGGCGTGGGCGTGGGCGTGGGCGTGGGCGTGGGCGTGGGCGTGGGCGTGGGCGTGGGCGTGGGCGTGGGCGTGGGCGTGGGCGTGGGCGTGGGCGTGGGCGTGGGCGTGGGCGTGGGCGTGGGCGTGGGCGTGGGCGTGGGCGTGGGCGTGGGCGTGGGCGTGGGCGTGGGCGTGGGCGTGGGCGTGGGCGTGGGCGTGGGCGTGGGCGTGGGCGTGGGCGTGGGCGTGGGCGTGGGCGTGGGCGTGGGCGTGGGCGTGGGCGTGGGCGTGGGCGTGGGCGTGGGCGTGGGCGTGGGCGTGGGCGTGGGCGTGGGCGTGGGCGTGGGCGTGGGCGTGGGCGTGGGCGTGGGCGTGGGCGTGGGCGTGGCGTGGGCGTGGGCGTGGGCGTGGGCGTGGGCGTGGGCGTGGGCGTGGGTGTGGGCGTGGGTGTGGGTGTGGGTGTGGGTGTGGGTGTGGGTGTGGGTGTGGGTGTGGGTGTGGGTGTGTCATATTTTTTTCTAGAACCAATCTACCAATAACCTTGTTATATGATTTTTAAAAGATGCTTTACTATTACAGGCAAATATATCAACTGTCGCAAAACGCTTATTGTAAGTTCTCTGTAATCGAAATATAATTGAGTTTTGTGCATAGTTTGTGCGACATAGAGGAACCGCGAAAAACAATGAAGCAGTATGCCTAGTACGGGTTGTGGGTGTGTTGAGCGTTAAAAATGATGATGTAAGCTCTGTACTGTCAATAGCCCCACTGCAAATGTCATACAGAAATGTCATGTCCAGCAAAGTGCGCCTATCTTCCAGACTGATTATTTTATGATAACGCCATCCCTCCTCATAATCCACAAAGTTACTCCTTGTGCGATAATTAAGATACTTAATAAACCTTGCCTGAATCGACTCTAAATCTTGTTTATACGTAACATATTGAGGATTCCATATGTTATAACAGTACTCGAGAATGCTACGACAATATGCATAATATAGAACCTTAACACAAAAGATATCAGTAAACGGTTTGCTCACCCTTAAAATGAACCTTAGATTTTTATAAGCTTTGTTAACTATTGTTGCCATGTGTTCAGAAAAAGTTAATTTGTCATCAAAGAATATACCAAGATCCCTTCACATTCGTTCGTATTATAGATGTGTTATTCAAATGGTAATTATAAGCAATGGGAACTTTTTTCCGAGTGAAAGAAATTAACAAGCACTTAGCCGCATTAACGTTTATTTTATTTTGTCGATAATACACACAAAGTCTACTCAAGTCCTCTTGAAGACTCAAGCAGTCAGAGAGAGTACGAATTGATTTATAAATCTTTGTGTCATCCGCATACATTAAATACCTTGCACAACGAAAGCACTGACCAATGTCATAGAGGTACGCGACGTACAGAAGAGGGCCAATCACCGATCCCTGCGGCACACCAGAGGGAATCGTAACATAGTCTGACTTAAATTCACCTATTACTACCGCTTGAGATCTATTGCGCAGGTACGATTCAAACCACCTAAGCAAATCGCCATTAATTCCAATTTCTTGTAGCTTACGGAGAAGGATAAAATGGTCAACGCGATCAAATGCCTTCTCTATATCTGTATAGATAGCATCGACCTGACTACCACCATCGACGCCTTCTAGAACCTCCTTTGAGAAGACTGCTAAATTAGTATTGGTCGTTCTACCCTTAATGAACCCATGTTGTTGTGCTGGGATAACACGATAAATAAAGGGATAAACGTGACTGTGAACAACCTTTTCAAACAGCTTACTTAGTACATTGAGAATTGATATTGGCCGATAATTCTCAATCATCGTCTTAAGCCCTTTTTTGTGAATGGGTACGATATGCGCAGTTTTCCAGATATGTGGGAAAAAGCCCTCTCGTAAGCATCTATTAAAAACGTCTGTTATAGGCATAAATAAGGACTCTGCACATCTAACAAAAAATATTGGAGGTATCATGTCACTTCCAGGGCCTTTGGAATCAACTAAACCTTGTAGGAGTTTCAGAACCGTCTTAGAATTAACAACAATACTATGAAGATGGTCATCCTGGGCTTCATAAAGAAATGATTGCATATTATTAGATGAAGTAGAAGCACTAAAGTTTTTATAAAAGAAATCGTTGAACCCAGTACAGATTTGTTGTTCATCTGTTAAACTATTTTTGTTATTAATCATTAATCTTGGATAGTTAGAATTACTTTTCCGTCGCGACTTTACAAATGACCAAAATAATTTAGGTACCCGTTTAATTTTTTCTTGACAGTTCAGAATATATGATTTATAACACGTTATCTTAAGTGCTTTCTCCCTAGCCCTAAGGACTGAAAAAGAATGGTAATCCATTGGGTTTTTAAAACGTTTCCAATGGCTGTGAATTCTAGCTTTTTCTTTAATAACTTTAATCAGTGCTGGGCTATACCATAAAGGGTATTGTTGCCCGGCACTGACATTTACTTGCGGTACATGCTTTTCTATTAATTTATAAAGAATGTCATAAAAGTTGATGATCACAGTCTCCATACAAACATGCTGTAAAATAAAGGACCAATCAAATGATGAAATGTCATCGTTAAGAGCAGAGTAATCTGCTTTACGATACTGATATCTTTTATGTGTGGGTATTCTTAGGGGTGGTATCGTTATATCCGAAGCGTTAAATATTAAGGAAGGATGAAATTTATCCTCTAAAAGCAAAGGATTATAAGATCTATCCAGTGTCGCGGAAAAGTTGGCAAATATTAAGTCCAGTGTATTATTATGTGAGTTAGGAATGAAATTAAATTGATTAAAACCATGGTAAGACATTGTGTGAATTAATTTTGCAGCCGAATTTTGTACCTCCACAGATCCCTTCCTCGAAAAATTGGGCCTACCTGTTGACCATTCGATGCACGGTAAATTAAAGTCACCGGCTAACAGAATGTGATCACCCGGGTGATTTTTAATAATATGAGCTATAATGTTCAGTAATATTTGTATACGTGTGGGAATATTCCGATCGGGTGGCAGATAAATAACGGCGACATGCAAATCCTTTCTATCGGTATTAATAACTCGCGCGGGTATAGTAAGCCAAACGCACTCAACTTCACTGTGCCCCCACTCGGTCGGAGCGGTGGGCTCGAGGAGTCGGATGCCAGGGAACGTTTCCATGCGCATAGGAGAATGTACAGGGGAGTCATGGAGGAAGCGAAACTTTTGCATTTTAAAAAAGTCGCTAATTCCGGAAACCTGGACCCTTGGGGACAGGCCTACCGAGTCGCGAGTGGGAGGCACAGACCTCCCCATAACGTAATTAATGGCACGAGATTCGCCGAAGGATATGCTGGGGGAGTGGATGAGGCCATGCACAGCCTCATGCATGCTCTCTGTCCGGACGACGATGTGTCCAAGGACAGTGAGTATCACAGGCAAGTGCGGTTAGTGGCTTCACTCACACCGTCAGGAGAAGATGCGCCGCCTCCCTCTGACAGTGTGGTGGAGGGAATAGTCAGGGACCTGCCCAACACTGCACCGGGGATCGACGGGTTGTCAGCTCGTATCGTTGGGGTTCTGAATAACATGTTTACGCAGCCGCGCCGGGTGACTTCTCTGCACTGTTTAGGCGATGTGTCCAGGAGGGATGTTTTCCGGATGCGGAAGGACGGCAGGCTGATTGCGCTACCGAAAGGGAACGACAAGCAGCTTATCGACCCAAAAGCGTATCGCCCCGTCACTCTGTTGCCGATTTTTGGTAAGATTTTAGAACGCGTAATACTAAGGTGTGCCCCGCAAATAACGCGACAGTTATCGGACTGCCAGCACGGGTTCACTCGAGGACGGTCGACGGTGTCCGCCCTGAATTACATATTCAGGACGGCCAGAGAGAGTTCGTCGAACTATGTACAGGCGATATTTTTGGACATCTCTGGGGCCTTCGACAACGCTTGGTGGCCGATGATCATGCTCAAGGTGAAGCGCGGGGGATGCCCGCCCAAAATCTTTCGGATGTTGGCGGACTACTTCGTCAATCGCCGTGTGGGTATGTTCGTTGGCGATCGGGTGGTGTGGAAGGCTGCAACGATGGGTTGCCCGCAGGGATCGGTGCTGGGACCTGCGCTATGGAACGTGCTGATGGACGACTTGCTTCGGCTGCCACTCCCCGGGGGGGTGCACATGGTGGCGTATGCCGATGACGTCACAATCCTCATAGAGGCCAAGTCCCGGGCGAGCATAGAGGCTACGGCCTCTACGGTTCTGCAGCTCGTCGGTGAGTGGGGGCCCGTAATAGACTGGACTTCTCCCCTGCCAAGTCTGCAACTATGACGATCAGGGGAAAATTCCAGAGGCCACCCACCATCAGGTTCGGGGGGTCTTCTGTGAGGTGCGTGTCGTCAACCACTGTGCTGGGAGTACTGGTTGACTCGAGCCTGTCGTTCGCGCAGCATGCGGTGGCGATAGGGGACAGGGCGGCGAACTGCTTCGGCAAGATGTCGAGGGTCTCGACCGCCTCGTGGGGAATCCGACACCGGGCCCTTAAGGTCCTGTACCAAGGTACGTATGTCGCCACGATTACGTATGCTGCTGCGTGTTGGCATGAGCGTGCGTCCCTTCACGTTGTGCGGAGCGCATTACTGCGCACCCAGAGGCCCGCTTTGGTCCTTCTGACCAAGGCGTATCGCTCGACGAGCTCTGTCGCGCTGCCGGTCTTGGCCGGCGTTCTTCCGGCCGACCTCGAGGTAATTCGGGCAGGCAGACTAGGTGTGGCACGCGAGTCCGCGCTTGCCAAGAAGGAGCTTCGGAGCGCCAAACTCAGGCTAACTGAGTCCGCCCTTGCCGAATGGCAAGAGCGTTGGGACACGTCGGACCAGGGGAGGGAGCTATATCGGTTTTTCCCGGAAGTGGAGGTTCGACTCGAGGCTACTTGGGTCGAGCCGGACTACGAAGTCTCCCAATTGCTGTCGGGTCACGGCTGTTTTAGGAGTAGGCTGCATAGGATGCGTCTCTCGGAGGTAGGGGACTGTTTCTGTGGTGAGTCAGAGGTGGAGGACGTGCATCATGTCCTGTGGGAATGTAGCCTATACGGGGAAGCGCGTAGGGAACTTTTGGGGGCTGTAGTGACTCTCCAGGTGGGCCCGGTCTACTACCCGGACCTCGTGGGATCCGAGGCGAACTTCAGGCGGCTACGGAATTTCGCGCGTGAGTGGCACAAGATTCGGAGTGGCCTCGAGAGAGAGGCGAAGACCCGAGGTGAAGAGCGAAGAGGACTGTGAAAGGAGGCCAGCGGTACCACTTCGTAGTGGGCACGGGGCGACCTGGGAGGCACCGAAGGCGTCTTTGTGTACGTCCGCCCCAGAATGGGGAGAGGGACCATAGGGACAAAGGAGACAGATCTAGAAACAATTTGTAGGGAGTCAAGTAGTGCGCGCGGTGGAGGCCATTCCGCGCGCATCTCCCGCTGCTTCGGCCTGTATAACCAAGACGGTTGCGTCAGGCCATGGGAGGTTGGTGGGTTTGTGCCCCCACTCGGTACGCGGCCGGGCTTGCAACCGTGAGGCGCACAGCGCCATCATACCGCCGCCGAGCGTGCCCCTGTCACGGCGAATTACATCGAAATTATTATTGCAAAGTTCTGAATCTAGGATGCCGTCACACAACCATGTTTCCGTCAGTAATGCTATGTCAAAATCGGTAGAAAGTGTGTTATTGTACAACAGATTAGTCTTTGTGCGCAACCCTCTTACGTTCTGGTAATATATACGTAAGCTATGAGCCATCGCGTATGAATAGTGTCTTAAGTGTGTTATATAGACATATCCATGTATTATAGTGCTTAGATAGGTCCCGATAACGTACAGAAGAATGTAGGTGAATGTTAAAAAATATAGTCGTTATTAGAGTGACATCGATAGTGCGACGTTGTGCATTATAATACGACCCGACAAAAAGACAGAATAATAATAATTCGCCAGCATTGACCTTATTATGAGTGTAAATGAACAAGATTTGATTAATTCTGTATAAATGATAAATAGTGTTATAAAATTTTGATGATAAACTATATGTAATCAACGACTTACATAAACGTTTCGCATCCAATAGAAACATCATAATTACCTTTTTAAAATGTATAGTGGTAGATTTTTGGTTGATTAAAGTGTATAAAGAGATGAATATGTGAAGTGGCAGTTGTGAATGACCTTGTAATACAACAATGTTCTTGAGGTGATAACAGCAATTTATAAACATAGAAATTATGATATTTTCTTTAAATCGGACATTGTTACTATAGTCAAAGGAGGTGAAGTGTCGTTTCGACGAACTAAGATACGATAGTTTTTTGTCCAGATGTATTTATAGCCAGTTTCCTTGGATTTCAATTTAGCTGCTTTTAACAGCGATTTGTTTTCTCGAGTTAAATGCTCATTTATAAATATTTTAGTATCTTTCGACACTTCATCTCCCAAGCCGACATCATTACACGCGAAGGCACGTTTCTTCCGCGCTGCAGCTATGATAACATCCTTCATAGATCGTTGCTTGAAGCGCGCGACGATATTCCTTTTTATTATACCCTTATTAGTATGGTAGGGTTGAACTCTGTGAGCAAACTCCAGATCAGCGGTGGTTATGTCAACACCAATATGTTTCGCTATGCTCAACACGATTTTACCGGTGTTTTCGTCGCTGCTCTCAGGAACACCTACTATTTCGATGTTTTGTTGACGCGCCCATTGCTGATGCCGAGCACTCTCGCTTTCAAGATGCCTTACACGTGTTTCGAGTGATGTCAAATTGCTACGCAGAGCGCTGTTCTCATCCCTCAGCGCCTTAAGCTCATTTGAGTTCGTTATCATGAGTTTTTTTAAATCTTCATACTGTGAGGACGCGAAAGCTACAGACGACTCCAAACTGCTAATCTGATTTTTCATGGATTGGAACTCCGAATTTAATATATCGCGTAGAGTGATATTAAGTTCCTCTTTGATAATTATTCGAATGTCACTCCGCAAATCAGTATCCTTGATACTCTCTAGTCCAGCTACAGAAGTGCCGGCAGGCCTACGTAGAGTAACGTTGGAGCAGTTATTATCACCCGGACTCATAGCTTTTAACGGTGTGTTGCTGTTATCACCCTTAGGGCGCGCATTGTTACATAGAGGGCAAATCCATCCCGTTTGCTTTTTAAAATTCTCCTGTGTAAGATTCACGCACAAATAATGATAGTGACTGGAGCACGTCTTCCGAGAGCAGGTGATTTTGTCAGCGGATTTGATGTTTTTAGTACATGCACCACAAATAGTCATGATGAATATATAACAATGTAGGTACCTCTCAGACGCAGTTTAAATCGGTTGTATCCGACTCCAACTCACGCTCCAAATCAACAATATCGGCAAAGAGTGGCGCACTTACAGCACTTTAAATGGAAAATTGACTATTTAGAAAAATATGATGAGTATATTTTATTGCTAAATAAAAACGATTAAGTATCAGAACACGTCTAACCGGACCGTAGGTCGAGGGTAATATGATGTGCCTGGCACAAGTAGTCCACATACCACTCTCTTTGGTCTATCTATTTGTCGTTGAAGAAGAAGAAAAAGAAACATTTATTGACCTCACAAAGACACAAACAAGATAATACGTTATTAGAAACACATAAAACACAATAAAGATACAAAATAAACAATAAGGTACATAATGAATAAAAGAGAAAGAAAGTGAGGTCAACCAGGACTCTGCCTCAGCTGGTGTTGATGCGACACGGAAAGCGCCACATCAACGCTGATATTCTGGCAGAGCCTGTTCGGTACGCGGAACAATATTTTACCAGAGAAATGAAAATAGATATAATGAAATATATAAAATAATAATAATAATAACATGATGAATTAGAGAAAGCAAACTTATGTTTAATACTAATACACTTCAGCAATAAAAATCAGAGATGGCTGTATGGGGTAAGACTCCTTGGCTTTTACCATATACAAGAAAGAAAAAGTATATATATCTATGGTTTAGGCGTCAGCGTCAGTCACCCATCAAAACAAGATAGGTAGCAACTTAATTAAATAATTAATTTCTTTAGTTAAAGCCAGTGCATTAACCAAAAGAAAAAAAAAGTACAGATTATAAACAATAAATACAGTGCATCACTTGTGGTCGACGATGTCAGACATGTCATTATAATGTACAAGGAACTGCCCAGTGTTATTGGTTGACAAAAATTGACCAGTTATTAATGTGATGTTATGAATACGTGCAAACAATACAATAGACATACGGCAACTTATTAGTCACCATTACACACCTATATCACACACAATGAAAACAATAAACAGAAGAAGGTGCATTTCATTTAATCAGTGTTGTTAGTTTTCGTCACTCAGAAATAATGAAAGCTATTTACTAGAAAAACTGTATACCAAAAGCTGCGGAACAAATACAAAAAGAAATACATAGAATCATGTGCAAGTGCCCATTCAAGCGTCGGTTCATCGTCATCCACCAATCACATATATGGGGTTTAAACCCAAGGTAGGCACAATATGATTTTTTACAACTGCGACTTTTGGAGACTTAATAAGTGTAATTTAAAGCCAGTCGTTAATGCTTTCTTTGTCCGTAGATCCCTCAACGGTGGAGGAAGATCATTCCAACACTTTGAGGCCGCAAATCTGAAGGAACCCCGAAAAGCCACAGTATTATGTTTTGGAGTTCGAAAGATATAGCTGCAGGATCTTTTCAAGTACCTACTATGATCTTGAGCCCGATCCAGCTTAACTGAAAGGTATTTTGGCTTTTCCATATTAACTATGCTGAACAACATAGCGGCCAAATGGACTCTCCTGCGTGATTCCATTTTTAGTATGTTTGAAGAGTTCAAAAATGGTGTGACATGTGTTCTCGGCGGGATATGAAAACAAAAGCGAGCACATGCATTTTGCACTCTCTGAATGACTCTAGCTGTCTTTTTCATTAAGCATGGGCCATAAACAGTGTCGCAGTAATTAAACTTAGATAGTACCAATGACTCGCATAATATAATTCTTAGCTGCTCGGACAAGTATTGTCTTATGTTGTACAACAATTTCAACCTGTAATAACTACTGCGTGCACACTCCATGATATGAGACTCAAATTTTAGATGGCTGTCAAGTGTGAGTCCCAAGCTCTTGGCATTGTCAACCCGTTCTAGAGTTACTCCCCCTATGTGGATATTCAAGGATGTATTGTTGATCTTTCCAATATTATTTTTGCTATCAAAAAGCAAGAGTTTGGATTTACGTGGATTTAATACAAGACAATTTGATTGGGACCAGGCTGAAATTCTTACTAAATCCTCATTCACTTTTCTTTCAGCGGTAGCAGTGTCAGATGGCTTGAAAGAGTAATAAATCTGTATGTCATCTGCATATAGATGATAATTACACTCTTGTATGCTACCTATCACATCCGTACTGTACAAAATGAAGAGAATTGGACCAAGTATAGAGTCCTGCGGAACGCCTCTGGTAACCGGAAGAGAACTGGATCGCAATTTCGTACCATTTGCCGCTGATAGCTCCACATATTGTTCTCTATCGGTTAAATAACTGTGGAACCATCTTACTGCGTTTGGATCCAAGCCGTAGAATGCCAGTTTTGAAAGAAGCAAAGTTGTATTTATGCAATCAAAGGCACGGGAATAGTCCAGTAGCAACAGCACACTAACCCTACCAAGATCCTGGGCAGCCAGAAGATTATCTACTACGTCTGAAAGAGCGGTGGCTGTACCATGACCCTTACGGAATCCCGATTGCAACTGTGGGAGAATGTTATGAACTTCAATATATTTGGTGAGTTGATCACAGACTATTCTCTCCAAAATCTTGGACATACATGGAAGTAGGCTAATAGGCCTGAGATCCTGCACTGACACAGGATGTGACTTTTTGGGTAATGGTCTAACCACCGCCCGTTTCCAGCTCTTGGGAAAGATGCAAGAAGTGAGTGATCGGTTCACTATGCTGGTAATTGCTTTTAGTGATTGTTGCAAAGTCATTAGCAACATTTCCAAAGATACACGGTCATCTCCTTCCGCATTAGACTTCAGCCCCTTAATTGCTTTAAGCACGTCATCCTCCCCAACAGGTTTCAGACTGAAGGTGGCTGTGCTATGTCTGTGATGTTCATAGTGAGTCAGACACGAAAGGGACACATAATTTGTACCAGGAACATCAAGAAAGCACCTGTTGATAGCATCAGGATCATCAAAACTCGATGGCAGATCTGCTGCGGCTCCCTTGCAAGGTAATATGCTCCGCTTCAAGTTGTACCAAAGCTTCCTGGAATTACCCAAGTTATTATTTATTTTTTGTTCAAAGTAACTTCTTTTTTCAAATTCAATGGCCTTATTTACTAATTTTTTCATGGTGAGGTAACTGTCTTTAAACACCTGCGTTTTGTGTTTTTTATACCGTTCATTGTACTTGTTTCTCAATTTCATCATACTCTTGACAGTTTCTGTAATCCAAGGGTGGGGAGGAGCCTTAAATCTTTTAGTTGTAATAGGAGCATGCAAATCGAATAAAGCTGTGATGACAGATGAAAGTTTTTCAACTAAGTCATCAACTCCATCACCTGACTTTAAGAAATAACCCCAGTTAATGGAATCAAGATCTATGTTAAATTGATCAATCAAAATATTTTGAAAGGGTCTATAAGTTACCCATCGAGGCAATGGCTTTTCTTTTTTTATCTTAAATTCTGCTTTTAGTAAAGCACGCCTTCCAAGTTCTGGGATATGTTTGACGGTGACATTGAGAACTCTCAGATTGGTACAAATGACATCTAACAGACTATGACCATGCTGTGAAAAATGTGTTGGTTCATCGATGACTTGTTTCAGATCAAAGCTAAATGTGAAATGCTTGAAATCTCTAGACATTATGCTGCAAGGATCCAGCAGATTAATATTAAAGTCTCCCGTCAGTATCAGTCCATCATGTTTTGGAAGAGAGGCGATAGACTCGGATATCGCGTCAAGAAATACATGCCTATCCTGTCGAGGTGGTCGGTAAGCAGTTCCAACGAAAATATTCTGATTACATAAGCGTACCTGTAACCACATCTGTTCGACTGCTGCAGCACTGATTGGATGAGGATATACATGTGCATTTGTTCCCTTGCGAATATAAAATCCCACTCCTCCACCGCGTCCGTCACGAATGCATTCAGGCCTGGGTTTATGTAAGAGCTTATAGTTTGTTAGCATCGGTGCTTTGTCAGCTTGTCCCTCCCTTAGCCAGGTCTCATTTATAGCTAGTATATCTGGATCTAATTCTTCAGCAGCAACTATAAACTCCTCGTGCCCCGTACCCAAGGACCCGGCGTTAAAGAATCCAACAGTAAATTGTCGTTGCACCATTAGGTCATCCAGTCCCGGGATTTTCATGGCTACGACAGTCTTTTTTACCCACTGTAGTATTTTGGGTTTCTCACACCAAAGACTGAGCACCCCATCCCCGATTGTCGGTTTATCTTTTAGGTTTGGTCCTTCGTCAGTCGATGGCCCAGCCTCTAGCGTCTCCATTACGACGGTTTCTTCCAGGGCTGCTAGCAGTTGTGTTGCCTGGGCTACTGTCAGGCCTGTCTTTTGACTGGTGATTACCACCAGTAGGTCCGCTGTGGCTGCATCGGCAAATGATATTTTTGCCGGTGTTCGACGCGATTCCTCCGGTTTCGATTTCTTATGGTCACCCCTTGGAGAGACCGTGTCGTCCAGTCTGGGCCTCTTTGATGTCTGTAGTCTTGTCAACTTAGAAGTCTGTCTGTCCCGGGTGTTTGTCTCTTGACCCGTAACAGTAGCCTTACTGGCTTCCTCAGCTCTTTCTCTATTACGGGCCTTCCTAGCCCTTTGTCCCAGTTTGGTCCATCTATATCGTGTCGTGTCAATAATTTAGTCTTGATTCTTTTCCCCACACTGCCGATTTCTACGTCGGTGGGTGATTTGCTGCCAGGAGTCTAAATCGTCATCCCGTGCTTGTTGCCTGTCGCTGGATTGCTCCTTCACCAGGTCTGTCAAGGCACGAGATGAAGTTGGTCTGTCATTGTCTCTGTCATGGTCAGTGTGCACTGGCCTGGCACCAGGTTTCCCCTTCACCAGGTCTCTCGATGTACATGTTGTCGTTGGTTTGTCTTTAATGTCAGTTTGCCTGTCGCCGGTTTTACCCTTCACCAGGTCTTTTTTATGGGATCTTTGAGTTTCCATGTCCAAATAACGTCGTAAATTCATCCTCATCAATCCCACCCGCCACGGAGCCACAATTGGGATGCCAATATCAATAATCGGTCATCAGGATTGTGACGAGAATATAGGAACGCAGGGTTTTCCTCCTTGCGCGACATCGGGAGCTGCAGTTGAAGGGATGACAGTCGATCCCAACTATCATTAGTTCCCAACAACCTTGCTCCTTCAGCATGGCCGGAGTCCATCACTGTGATGTTAAGTTATTGTAATGTAGCTAAGTTGTTGCAAAATATAGGTACCAAATAATTACTACTGGGGACATCTAGTATTAAATATGTAAAACTCTTGTTGTCTATGAATAATAAATTAGTGTTCTTTCTTGTTCTCGGTGAGACACGTTGTTTTATTATATGTTATGGGCCCAGGCCGCTCCTGGCTCATGTTAATTAGTTAGTTCTCGCGACAGTACAATTATTAATTATCAGGACATTGCAGATAATATAATTCGTGGCAGAATAGGACTAACTGTATTAGTTGTGGGCTTTCTCTTTGTTATCGTGTAATCGTGTGGCATCAGTAATGGCGTCCAGTTCAAACTATCTCATCAGTGTACCAAAATTGCAAGAGCGCAAAAATTACAGTAAATGGTGCTTTGCAGCGGAAAACTTCCTTGTATTAGAAGGAATGGTTGGGTGTATCAAACCAGAACCCAATGTTACTCCAGCAGCTGCAGATGATGCCAAAACAAAAGCAAAGTTGATCCTAACAATTGACCCGGCTCTTTATGTTCACATAAAGAGCGTCGCAACATCAAAGGAATTATGGAATAAATTAAAGATGTTTTTCGATGACTCGGGTTATACAAGAAAAATAAGTCTTCTAAGGAATTTAATATCTATTCGATTAGAAAATTGCACATCGATGACGTCATATGTAACACAAATTGTTGAAATTGTTGTGGTGAAAAATTACAAGGTACGGGATTTAGCATTAATGACGAGTGGATCGGATCTATCATGTTGGCTGGTTTAACTGAGAAATATATGCCGATGATAATGGCAATTGAGCATTCCGGTATGGTTATCACAACCGACGCCATTAAAGGGAAATTGATGGACATGGAACCGGAAGATGGTGCTGCCAACAATGCGTTTGCTTGTTTTCGCAAGAATCATTCAAAGAATGTAAAGAGTAGACAGTCTATGGCCAAGAGTGGTGGGGACGCACAAGTGTCAACATCTGTCAAAGGAAAACAAAATGTCAAATGTTACAATTGTAAACAACATGGACACTACCGTAATCAGTGTACTAATAAAGATAAATCTTACAAGAATTCAGAAAATAAATCGGAAAAACAAGTAATGCATTCAGTGCCGTGTTCTTTAACGGAATTTTTAACAAGAATGATTGGTATGTAGACTCCGGCGCGAGTTCGCATTTGACAAGCAATAAAGATTGGATGATCGACGAATGTTATTCAGGGTTTACGAAAGAAATCATGATAGCTAACCAGAATAAGATCCCAGTGCTGTGTTGTGGAAACGTAAAGATAAAAACGTCAACCAAAGAATGTGATTTTAACATCATTTTTGAGAAAGTGTTATGTGTGCCCCAGTTATCTACCAACTTGCTGTCAGTTAGCCAGTTAATAAGGTAAGGCAACAAGGTGCATTTTACAAGCGAAGGATGCGAGATATTTAATAAACAGGACACTCTAGTAGCCACTGGATCACTTGTAAATGGAGTTTATAAACTAAGTATTTCTACTTGTTTGGTGGCAGCAGTAGCAGAGTCTCCAGAAGTTTGGCATCGTAGATTGGGACATGTCAACAGTTATAGCATGAATAAAATGCAGGATGCTGTGGAGGGGGTCAAATTAACTGAGAAGGCCGACATCAACAAGTCAAACTATGTTGTTTGCTGCGAAGGAAAACAGAGTCGGTTGCCCTTCGATAACAAAGGGAACAGGAGTGCTAAGCTGTTAGAAATAGTACACAGTGATATATGTGGCCCAATGGAGAATATATCTTTAGGAGGATCAAGGTATTTTCTCATTTTTGTTGATGATCACAGCCGCATGACGTATGTTCATTTCTTAAAAAATAAAAATGAAGCTTTGCAATATTTTAAAGAATATAAAGCAAGAGTTGAGAATTCAACATCAAATAAAATAAAAATACTGAGAAGTGATAATGGCAGAGAGTACTGTAACCGAGATTTTGATAATTATCTGAAGCAAATGGGTATAATTCATCAAAAATCAAATCCATACACACCTGAACAAAACGGGCTTTGTGAGCGCATGAATAGAACTCTGATAGAAAAAGCAAGATGTCTCTTATTCGATGCAAGACTAGGTAAGAAGTTTTGGGCTGAAGCCATTAACACCGCAGTTTATTTACAAAATAGAATAGTAAAAAATGGATTGAACCACTGTACACCGTATGAGTTATGGACAGGAGGGAAACCTAACCTCAGTCATTTAAGGATATTTGGTAGTACTGTTATGAGACATATACCCAAGGAAAAAAGACAGAAGTGGGACAAGAAATCTGAGCAATGTATACTGGTTGGTTACCCTGAGGATATCAAAGGGTACAGGCTATACAATCTTTCCACAAAGGCTGTTATAACCAGTCGAGATGTTGTATTCATAAATGAAAAGTCTTCTCATCAAGAAAACATGATTCAAATGGAAGTGACAGGCGACAAACCAGCAGAGAATAGTCCACATACATCTTCAGTGGGAGAGATGTCAGATGATGATGAGGACAATTCATTCATTTCGACAAATGACATGGATGAAACCTATATACCAGATGAGTCCATGACATCTGAGGCAGAGGAACAATCAGACACCATGTTAAAAACATTACCACAACGGCAGAGACAAAAACCAGAAAAATATGGATTTATGTGCACAGAAGAGTGTAATGAATATTTCAGCGATGAACTGACACTAGAAGAAGCACTACGAGGACCAGAAAAAGAACAATGGGAACAGGCTGTCAAAGAAGAGTTGAAAAGCTTTGAAGACAATAACGCTTAGGAAGTTGTTGATGTTCCTGCAAGTGGCAATATAGTTAAGTGCAAGTGGGTGCTAAAAAAGAAGTGTGATAATGAAAATAATGTCCGTTATCGTGCCAGGCTTGTGGCTAAAAGGTGTAGTCAAAAATATGGTATAGACTATAATGAAACTTTTTCTCCGGTAGTACGACATACAACACTTAGGTTATTATTCGCATTATCAGTACAGTTGAACCTAGAAGTAACCTATCTTGATGTTAAAACTGCTTTTTTAAATGGAAACCTGTCTGAGACAATAAATATATATGCAAAAGCCTTTAGGCCATGTATGTTCAAATAATAAGGTTTTAAAATTGAACAAGGCAATATACGGTCTCAAACAGGCAGCACGAGAATGGAATAAAAAAGTGGATAGTTGCATGTTAGCTAATGGTTATGTTAAGTCTAAAATTGAGTTATGTTTATATATAAAATGTGCTGGCAGCAGTAAAACAATTGTTTTATTATATGTCGATGATTTTTTTCTATTCTCAAATGACAGAATTGAAACTAATAATCTTAAGAATATGTTAAACAAGCATTTCATGTTAAAGGACTTTGGAATTGTAAAGGAATGTCTTGGCATGTCAATTGAATTTGATAAACAAAATTGTACTGTGACTTTGAGTCAAGAGAAGTATATTGATAAACTGTTATCTAAGTTCAATATGATTGAGGAAAATAATTGTAGTAATGAAAACCCTTACCCAGTAATGAAAAGTTTATTGGGAGCTTAATGTATTTGGTTGTCCTTACAAGACCCGATATAGCTTATGTTGTGTCATACTTAAGTCAATTTAATAATTGTAATACTGAACAACAATGGGTTTATGCTAAAAGAATTTTGAGATATTTGAAAGGGACAAAAGATTTAGGTTTAAAATATAGTAAGGGTAAAAATACAAATATTGAAGGTTATGTTGATGCAGATTGGTGCAATGACATTAATGATAGGAAATCATATTCAGGATATTGTTATACTATGTCTGGGTCTGTTATATCCTGGAGTTCTCGTAAGCAAAAAAGTGTTACACTGTCTAGCACAGAATCTGAATATGTATCCATATCAGAAGCCTGCAAAGAGGCAGTTTATTTGAGAAATTTACAGTTTGAAGTAACTAAAAGAATGTATGAGATCACTTTGTATAATGATAGTATGAGTGCACAGAAATTATTGTTGAACCCTGTATTCCATAATAAAACAAAGCATATTGATGTCAGGTACCATTATTGCAGAGAATTAATTAATGAAAATATTGTAAGTGTTAAATATCTATGTACATCAAATATGCCGGCAGATTTGTTTACTAAAGGTCTACCTGCTGTAAAACATTATAAGCATTTAAACACTTTAGGAATTGTTAAAGTGTGTAAGGGTGTAAAGTTACGATCCCGAGGATATCGGCAGTAAAAGACGACTATAGCAAATTAATTTCGGAACTATACAGAGTATTTGTTAGTTATAAAATAAAGCGCGGCGAGACGATGAGAGACATAGGTGGTGCGTGTAAGTGATGTCGATGCACACTGAGCTGCCGGCTGGTCGACTGGGAGCAGGTTTCGGGACCGGCCGCTGCGCGTCCCCCGCTGACCGCGCCCCGCTTGGATTAGGCGTAGTGATGTGCGCATGTAATAGTGATGCGCCACACCACCCTCCTAGGAGTTTCAAAGACCTGCAGAATAATAATTAGGGAATTTCACATTACGTCCCGAGCGAGTTTTTTTAATAGGCTCGGAACCTGATGATGTTGAAGCATGTCTTACTGTGTCGGAAGGAGGTGTATAAACAGGTTCCTTCAAAACGAATGCTGGTTTGGTTCTGTCTATTGAAACAGTAACCGGTCCTCTGTTTAATTCAACGGTTATTGTTTTATCTGTACGTTTCAATACTTTGTATGGACCAGTATAAGGTGCTTCCAGAGAACCACGTAAAGCATCTTTTCTTATCAATACATGATTTGCTGTCTGTAAGTCTTGGTGTACGAATATAGTTTTTTGGCAATATCGAGATGCTGGTATTGGCTTTAAATGGTACATGTGATTTCGTAGCTGAGAAACAAAGTCTGTTGGCTGAGGTATCTGGGAGTTATTAGAATGTAAGAACTCACCAGGAATCCGCAAGGGCTCACCATATACCATCTCAGCAACGGAGCAGTGCATGTCGGGCTTCCAGGCAGTGCGCAGACCTAAGAGTACAGTTGATAGTACATCTGTCCAGCGTGAAGTGCCATGGGCCATGATCGCAGCTTTCAACGTCCGATGAAAACGCTCCACCATTCCATTCGCCTCCGGGTGGTACGCAGTAGTATGACGTAGGTGGATGCCACAAAGATCTGTCAATGATTTAAATAAATGGGAATTAAATTGACGACCTTGGTCAGTTGTTATAGTTTCGGGGCACCCAAAACGTGCGATCCAGACATCATAAAAAACTTTTGCCACAGATTCTGCTGTAATATTTACAAGAGGTACGACTTCTGGCCAACGAGTAAATCTATCCACCGCTGTTAGACAGTATCTAAAGTCATCACATGGCGGGAGCGGACCTATTAGGTCAATATGCACATGGCTAAATCGATGAGCAGTCAATTTAAAATCAACTGTAGTTGATGAGGTATGTCTCTGTACCTTTGATCGTTGGCATGGTATACAGTTTCTGACCCAATCTCGACAATCTTTTTTTATAGACGACCAGACATATCGGTCGGTCATGAGTTTGATAGTGGGTCGAACTCCAGGATGACTCATATTGTGAGTGCTATCAAAAAGCAAACGACGCAACTCCTTTGGAATATAAGGACGAGGCCTCGACTGGGAGACGTCACAGTAGAGAGTAATATCTGTGCCTGGTACAGGAACTTTTTGAAATATTAAAGAAGAAGAATTACTTTTCAATAGTTCTTGAAGTTCTGGGTCATAAAACTGCTTTTTTGCTATCGCTTGGAAATCAGGAGGGGCTGAAATGCCTTCTATACGAGAGAGGGTGTCAGCAGTAATGTTATCCTTTCCCGAGATGTGCTTAATACCGGTTGTGAATTGGGAAATAAAATCCAAATAATTGAATTGTCTAGGAGAACACTTCCTGTCTTTCTGTAGAAAAGCATAAGTAATTGGTTTATGGTCCGTGAATATTGTAAAATGTCTACCTTCGACTAAAAATCGAAAATGTTTTACGCTTTCATAAATTGCTAGCAATTCGCGGTCATAAGCACTATATTGCCGCTGCGCATGATTAAACTTTTTTGAATAGAAAGCTAACGGTTGCCAACTACCTTCAACTAGCTGTTGCACTACAGCGCCCAAAGCCGCGTTTGAAGCATCTGTTATTAAAGCAAGCGGTGCATTAGGGTATGGGTGTGCTAAAAGAGTTGATTTTGAAAGGCTTGTCTTACATCTTTCAAATGCGGTCAGTTGTTCTGGAGTCCAGGTCAACGGTTGCGAACTCTTGTTCTTTGTACCCACCAACATGTTGTGTAATGGTGCCTGCTATTCTGCCGCGTGTGGAATAAAACGCCTATAAAAATTAAGCATACCCAGAAAACGCAACAGTCCTCCCACTGTCTTTGGGGGTGGTTTCTCCTCCATGGGTTTCGTTCCATATTCAGAGATAGAATAACCAAGAAATGTTACCTTATCCTGGCCAAAACAGCACTTGGATTCATTAATAAGTACACCATAGTCCTCCAGACGTTTGAAAACCATCTCCAGGTGTTCCAGGTGTTCGGAATTATTTCTGGAAAATATAAGAATGTCATCTATATAGGAATAACAACAGTCCAGCCCGCGGAGAACTTCATCAAGAAATTATTGCCGTTTTGGGTATATCGTCTTTATAAACTGGAATATGATGGTATGCTTTTACAAGATCTATTTTAGAAAATACCGTGCAGCCTGCCAACCTATGTGAATAATCTTCAATGTGTGGTATGGGGTACCTGTCAGGTAGAGTTCTGGTATTGAGAGCTCGGTAATCTCCACATAGTCTCCAGCTATCGCCCTTCTTCGGAACTAAATGAAGAGCCGAGGCCCAGGGTGAATCTGAATGGCGCGCTATTCCATCTCGTAACATCTCCTCAAACTGTGCCTTGGCTATTTTTAAACGATCAGGCGCTAAGCGTCGAGGCATGCAATATACTGGTGGACCAGGCGTAGTGCGAATGTAATGTACAGTCTGATGTTTGATTTCGCGAAATACGCCTGATGGTTTAGTAAGAGAAGGGAAACGAGCTAATAAAATGTGGTACTCACTTTTACCAGAAATTGTCTTAATACCATATAACTTACAGGGCTTTTTCGTAACTGCCGTTGAGAGGGTAGTTAAATTATCCAGTAAACGACCATTCTTACAATCAACCAGCAGTCCATAATGTGCGATGAAGTCCGCCCCTATGATGGGCTTGTCCACATCGGCTACCACAAAATTCCACGAAAAGTCGCGCCGAAGTCCTAGGTTGAGGCGCATTTTCATTAATCCGTAAGTACGAATGCTGGAACCGTTTGCTGCTGTAAGGCTGTAATCAGTAGGTTTAACATATGCACGTAAGAATGTACGAGGCAAAACACAAAGATCGGAGCCTGTGTCGATTAAAAATTGGACTTTACTTTCTTTGTCAGTTACAAAAGGGCGACGGGTAGGCGTATGACAGTCGGCTGTCGCCTCTACTGACCGTTTCTTAAGTTTTCCTTAAAATTGCAGGGTAGAATACATTTACTCGCCTTTTCAGAAAATTTATAATGATACCAACATATACCAGAATTCTTAATTAGACCTTGTCCGGCGCTTCTAGATCTACTCCTCGACCTATTAAACCGCTTCCGAATAGTCGAACGACCACGCCTTGACTCGACGTTCAGTTGAGATAATTGTCGACTAAGTTCCGCTTGTATACACGACGTCAATGTCTGCTCCAACCGTTGAAATATCCCTTCTATATTATTTGAAGAAGTACTAGCAACTTGTGAATTGGGGGTAGGAACAACGTCGTAAATTTGATCCGCTAAAATAGCAACCTCGTCGAGACATGTAGCTTTTTGTGACGCAATAATTACTTGAATATGCGTTGGAAGACGACCTGACCATAAACTACGCAAAAAATCATCGCTAACTCCATCACCTGCTAAAGCTCTTAAATGACGTAAAAACTGCGATGGCTTACGATCGCCTAATTCTTCATGCGTAAGAAATTGACGCATACGATGATCTCGCGAAACAGAAAGACGATTAATAAGTTCTTGTTTTAATTTCTCGTACTTGCCCGTCGAAGGAGGATTTGTAATAACGTCACGTACTTCCCGTGCGGTGCGTTGATCGAGCTCTCGGATCACTTGAAAAAATTTAGTACTATCGCTTTTTGTACCAGTACACGCAAATTGAGCTTCTACTTGGGCGAACCAAATTTCAGGATCTTCCGGCCAAAACGCAGGTAAACGTAAGTTAACGCGGTCCACTGCACTCGAATCTTCGCTGCGCGCGTCCTTGAATTCTTGCACGACGTCATCGTTATTAACCGGTCCACTAGTAGGCGCGCTCATTATTCTAACGACATTGAACTAACCAACGGCGCGCAGAAAAATCAGAAATAAAACGTATTGAATCTGGGGTCACCACTAAGGGTGTAAAGTTACGATCCCTACTACTAACGAGGATATCGGCAGTAAAAGACGACTATAGCAATATATTTCTATACTTCGGAACTATACAGAGTATTTGTTAGTTATAAAATAAAGCGCGGCGAGACGATGAGAGACATAGGTGGTGCGTGTAAGTGATGTCGATGCACACTGAGCTGCCGGCTGATCGACTGGGAGCAGGTTTCGGGACCGGCCGCTGCGCGTCCCCCGCTGACCGCGCCCCGCTTGGATTAGGCGTAGTGATGTGCGCATGTAATAGTGATGCGCCACATGTGATATTTTTTTTGTTTATACATGTAGTCTTTTTTTTATATATTTTGAGTGGGAGTATTGTAATAGCAAAATATAAGTACCAAATAATTACTACTGGGGACATCTAGTATTAAATATGTAAAACTCTTGTTGTCTATGAATAATAAATTAGTGTTCTTTATTGTTCTCGGTGAGACACGTTGTTTTATTATATAAGTGACCTCCACGTTCCTCGCCGGCGACCCATAGACGGTAGACGCCAAGACCCTTACCACGTAGTTGGCTGGACCACGTGGTTACCATCTAGCTGGAAATCCGGGCCAAAGTGCTGTGTTGCATCCGGGGTGCCGCAGCTACCCTTTCCGCTCAAACACCAGGATCCCTTCATCCCCGCGTACGGCTCTGCTGCGCAGGTCATAGCGCAGGAGAGGCTCACAAACCACTTGGCCGCCTCAAGTGGACTAGAAAGCTGCCTAATTTGGGTGCGACAACTTTAAGGATTTTGATGGGAAGTATGGATAAAGATAGGATAAGATTAGTAAGGATGTGGGTAGGGTTGTGCCTGACTGTTTTAGTTATATCTGTTTCTTAAGGAATCACACCAATAAGAGGCGGCCACCGCACGAAGAAGACACTCAGACTTGCCTAGAGGATCAACGTGACCTGCACTCTCTCTCTAGACCATTTGCCAGATTATCAGACGGGACAGAGTGGTAAAATAGGTGATATATTAGTTTGGTAATTATACTGAATACAAGTTCAACCTGACATATCCCCCGCCCAAAATAATAATAATAATAAACTTTATTTTTTCTCTCACACAGATATCACAATATAGTAACCTCCTTAAAACTAAGTAGAACAATTGTATAATCTATGCGAGAGACTGGTATCTGTACTAGTAGAACTGTATGACAGATAACCAGCCTCTCCAATCCTAAACCAGGCGGGAATTATAATGAGGTACCAGTGATATGTAATACATAAAAAGTAATAAAAGAGATTGTTGTGTGCAAAATGAGTGTGAAATATGTTATGTAGGAGTTTGTGTGTGTATGCGTGGGTGTGTATGGGTGTATGTGTGTGTGTGTGTATGTGTGTGTGTGTGTGTATGTTATGAATGCGTTATTACATACTGTCTTATTTTTTTTATACTTATATGGTTGGCACAAAAGTAATGAGACACACTAGAAAAATCTATAACATTTCCTTTTTAAAATCAATTTTTTCGATAATATTCTGGAATGTTGTAGAACATTCTAGGTACTTCTGGTGTAGGGTATATAAAGCCGCGCTCGCGATTTGTTTAGTCAGTTTGAAGAAAAATGGACGAGCGACAAGTTCGAACACTATACTTATACGAGTACTTGTTAGGCCACAGTGCGCGGGCTGCGGCTGACAATATCAACAATGCATTAGGCGCTGGAAGTACAAGCCATGCGACGGTGTCCCGATGGTTTGACCGTTTTAAATCAGGAGACAGGAGCCTTGAGCGTCAGCCACGCTCAGGGCGACCACCCGCAGTTAATGATGACGATTTGCGCCGCGAACTGCAGTTGAATCCGGATGCTACCACTCGTGAATTAGCGGAAGCACTTAAATGCAGTCACCACGCCGTGGAACACCATCTGCATGAGCTTGGTTATCGAAAAGTTTTAGCTCGGTGGGTACCGCACATCCTTACAGACGCCAGTCGTGCAGTCCGTGTCGCTATCTGTCAGTCACTTTTGCTGCGACCCCGACGTAAAGAGTTTTTGTCAGATCTGGTTACTGGAGATGAATCATGGATTTATTACGAGAACGATACACGTCGTGCTTTTTGGCTGCCTCGAGAAGAAACGCCACCAACTCAACCGAAGCCGAGTCAAAAGAACCGCCGAAAAATTCTGCTTTGCTGTTTCTGGGATGCGCAAGGCATACTGTTTTATGAGCTATTACACAACGAAACTATAAATGCTGACAAATATTCAACCCAGCTTACCAAATTATCTGCCGCTATCAAGAAAAAACGACGAAGACGAGTCAATGTAGTTTTACTGCACGATAACGCTCGACCTCACGTCGCATCTGTGGTTCGCCGGCAGTTGGAGAACTTGGGCTGGGAGACGATACCCCACCCACCTTATTCCCCAGACCTCGCCCCATCAGACTATCATTTGTTTAGAGCCCTGAAACAGCATTTGCGGGGTAAACAATTTAATGATTTCTCTGACGTAGAGGCGGAGTTGAACAACTTTTTCGAGGCACAGCCATCAGAGTTCTGGGCAAAAGGCATCCAAACTTTGCCGGATCGTTGGCAAGAAGTCTTAGATACTAATGGTAATTACATCATTAACCAAACTTTTTTTATTGTAATAATAATAAAAAAGTAAAAATTTAAACCAAGTGTCTCATTACTTTTGTGCCAACCCGATATTTATACAACTGTTTTACTTTAAGCCAATAAAAAAAAAGAAATTCATCATCATCATCATCATGATGATCAAATAGTTGCCGCACTGTCAGGACAACAGCCATTGAATACAGTTCCTTTGTAGGGTAACAAAATGGTAGACCAAAACTCACCCTGTTTTAACAAGAGCAAGAGCTGTTTTAACTCTTTGAGCTCTCTCAACCTTTAGTAAATTAGTCTTTGGTGTACCTCCCCACACTGTGATACAATAACTCAATATAGATTGACATAAGGCTTGGTACACCATTTTCAAAACATTTGCGTCGGCAACATCTCGCAAGTTTTTAAATATATTAATTAGCTTACGGGTTCTGTTCGAAAGAAAGTCAATGTGGTGGTGGAAACTCAACGTATTGTCAACCAGACACCCAAATATTTAATATTATAAGCTAAAGAAATTTGACTGCAGGAACACTTTGAAAGGAGAATTTTTGTTTCAAGATACTTAATCAAGTGTATATTAAATATCTTCTCTGCTAGTTTTGATAAAGATGAGAGTATATACAACGTATCCCAAAATTCAACGATAAGCGGGCGCCAAGAGGTACCCTTGCTCATGTATACTTATGGAAAAATAAGAAAAAAATTATATCTTATCTTTTTTATTATAAAATTAAATTCGTAAATCTTCGAAAATTTACACCTTTTATGATATTTTCAACTACCACGACCACAACTTCTCAATTATGTTCAATCTTTTTTTGGTATCGGATACCTAAGTAGCACTACTATTCGCTACAACTCTTTCGAAAATTTTCGAATTTTATTTTATAATAAAAAAGATTAATAAGATATAATTTTTTTCTTATTTTTCCATAAGTACACATGAGCAGGTCTACCTCTTGGCGCCCGCTTATCGTTGAATTTTGGGACACGTTGTATATAGGCCTATAGTTATCGACACAGCCCCTGTCACCACTCTTGTGGATAGGAATTACTTCAGCTAATTTGAACTCGTCCGGAAATACTCCAGTCGAGAACATTAAATGAAGGATGTGCGTTAAGGGCGGAGTTAAAATCATATGATACCTTTTTAGAAAATTACCAGAAATATTATCGTGCCTGACAGTGTTTGCCTTTTTTAGTTTTAATATTATCTCACTAACTTCAGAATCGTTGGTGGAAGACAAAAAGAAGGAGAAAGGCTGTGAAGATATTGTTGGTATATATTTAGGACGTTTGTTTAGCATTTTTTCCGCTAAGTTTCTTCCAATGCATGCAAAATGATTATTTATATTATTAACTGAGTCATTAGGGTTTGAAAGCGCTATTAGGTTCAAAGCAGGGTTAATATTTTTTGTTTGATTAGTGACCTGTTTTATACAGTATAGCATTCCACAGCGATATATTGTTAATCTTAGCCGCTTCATCAATCTGATTCCTTTCGTGATCTCGTTTCAATTTTCTTAATAGCCAGTTACAGAAATTTCGATATCTTTTATACGTAGTTTTGAGTACTTCGTCATTTGTTTTTTTTTTTAAGTTTTTGGTGCAATTTGTTTCTGTTTTTTATACATCTCAGAAGTCTTACTGTCATCCAAGGTTTGCAGAGTCTCTTACGTATTGGAATCTTGATAATATGCGTATGCGAACTTTTTTTTTTTTGATAAAAATGATACAGCGGAATTTACGTCTGTTGCATCATAAACAGGAACTAAATCTAAATCATTCATATCAATGTCTAATTTATTATAGTCTATCCTGCCAACCGTAGATGACTTGAGAGGGTGACAGGTGAATTGATGATGTTCCAAAATAAATATCACTGAGTCATGGTCCGTAACTGATATCTCTGTTATATAACAATAGGCTTCACGTTTACTTTTCTATATAAGGTGGTCCAAACAAGTCATTCCATGTGTTGGAAATGTATGAGCCGGTAAAATACCGTAAGAGGCTAGCAGGTCCAGGTATACCGTTGAGTTAACATCATTGTTCTTATCTCTTATGTCAATATTAATATCATCTATTATTACAATATTAGTATAGTTTAATTTAGACAATAGATCATTGAGAGATTGAATAAAAGGATCCATATTTTTATATCCTGGTGGTCTGTATATGGAAATTATAATTGTTTTACAGTCTACTTCAACTGTAAGACAATTGGCATCAAGGAGATCGGGTTCCAAGATTGGCACCTGCATGCTATTTTTGGAGTAAACTATTACGCCCTCATTTTGAGATCGATTTTTTTCAGTTTGTGCATAGTTGTATCCATCCAGTGAATTGATATAGTTTGTACAGCGTCACCAACACTCAGTGAGAATAATTAGATCCCAATCAGTGTTAAATCTTTTAATAAGTGTTAAAAGATCAGGGAAGTTCTTGTTTATGCTGCGAATATTTAGATGGATAACTTTTAGTCTATAATCAGGTTTGATAATCAAGCCAGGAAAATCATCAATTTCGCAGATAGACGATTGTGCAATTTTAAGATCATCGAGTTCCGAGTTTATTGAATTTATATTACCCACTTTTGTCTGAAATTAAATTATCTAAGAAGCAGGTCCAATAAAGTGATGTGTAGGTATATTTAAGAGATAAATCAGACACTGAGACAGTAAGGGTGTATGCATAGGCAATGTGTGCTAACTTATAATATATAAGTGTGCATTCGCCTTTGACAGTTTTGTGAAATATAGTAATGGATATCTGTATATGTTGTAAATAATATAAAGAAACGGGAAAAAAAATTGACATCGGTACGTTAAATGATGTCATGCGATGTGTGGCAGTATTTCTTTGTATGGCCACAAAGGCTGTACACCTGGAGCTTGTGTCAGATTTGACTGCCTCAGCATTTATGGCAGCGTTACGACGAATGGAGACAAGAAGAGGAGTTCCAGGGCATATCTACAGTGACCAAGGTACAAACTTTGTGGGTACCAATAAAATACTACAGTAAGAGCATGAACAGTTGTGCGCCATATTCGACAGCAACTTTATGGCAGAAGTTACTGAAATGGGCATAGAATGGCATTTTAACGCCCTGGCATAGCCATCAGCAGGTAGGCTATGGGAAGCAGCCGTTAAAAGCTTCAAGCACCACCTCAGAAGAGTAATAGGTGAACAGAAGCTCACTTTCGAAGAGTACAGCACTTTATTGACACAGTTAGAAAATTGTCTGAAGTCTCGTCCACTATGTCCACTTACTGAAGACCCTCAAGACTTGGACGTATAAACCCCATCACACTTCCTAGTAAGTGGTCCAATTCTTACTTAACATCTGTAACACTGAAAAAGATTTGAGAACAAGGTGGACCCTCACACAGAATATATTAAGAGACCTATGGGACCGATGGCGTAATGAATATTTGACTCAGTTAGGATCGAGAAGCAAATGGAGGAAACCACGAGATATCGTGAAGATCGGCGACATTGTTACCCTCAGAAAAGAAAATATGCCACCCGGAAAATGGCCCTTAGGTCGCATTATTTCACTACACCCCGGAAGTGACGGCCTAATAAGAGTAGTTATTTTAAAATCTAAAACAGGAATAATAAAACGCCCGATTGTCAAAATATCAGTTCTGCCGATTACGAGCGAAAATCAATGTTGCCAGAATAAGACGAAGTCTCCTGAACCCCCTGTAGAAAAGGAAGAAATTAAATCACAAACCTGCGCTATTACTACCAGAAGACTAAAACCTTATTCATTCAGTTCAATAACGATAGCATTTTTACTATTTTTTATGACAATATTTACAACTACACACGGCGTTAACAATATTACTCCACTTGAAAACAATAGTATTTATTTCGATGACATAACCAACATGCATTTAATTAGAGACGAGTGGCGCCTCGTAGTCTACCAAGATACAGAAACTTATGAACAAGAAATTACGGCACTTAAAAAATATATTCAATACTCAAATAATTTATGTGATAATGTAAAAGAGCGATCCCATTGTGACGGTATCATGGTGCAGCTCCGACACGAATTCACAGAATTAAATTATTATAATAATATTTTATCAATTAATCCGACACCTCAAGGCACGCGCCTACGACGTGGTTTGATAGACAGTGTTAGGCTACATGGGAAATAAACTGTTCGGCTTACTAGATTCGCAGTTCGCTGAAAAGTACAAACAAGATATACAATTAATCAGAGAAAATCAAAACCGCCTCGCACGGCTGTGGAAGAATCAAACCTCAGTAGTTGAATCCGAACTTAATCTCTTAAAGCGCACGGAAACTCTCATAGACAAACACCACAAAATTGTAAATAACAAAATAAATTTATTGGAAAACGGCTGTATTTATAAATTCATTACTAAGCGAGATATTTTGTAGTTCGTTTTTAAATAGAATCATACTAATTAAAAACGAACTACAAAATATCTCGCTTAGTAATAAATTTATAAGTACAGCTGTGATGGCAACTAATATTATATGATTAGATGGTTATTGGGCATTCTATCCCACTTTCGTTCGCTCGGGCTTGCGCCGTCACTTCTCGTGGGGTGAAATGCCCAATAACCATCTCGGATATTCGTTACCTCGTTATTTCATTCCACTTCAATTATCTAATAAATAAGAAACCAAATCTACCACCACTTCGTAAATTGAGAGACCCTTTGACAGAGAAGAACTGGCCTAAGAAACTCTGAAAGGTTAAGAAATCTCTCTCTAACATTAAAATCGTATAACTGTAGCGATCTAAGATCACGCACCTATCTCCATCTAAACTGTTCAGTTGGAAGCACCGTGGTAAGTTACTCCCTGCGAGCCCGTGGTAAGATCATGCACTGAACAGATTCCTAACTAGTGTTGGCTGAGAGAACCATGGTAAGTATCTCCCTGCGAGCCCATGGTAAGATCACGCACAAAACATCGCCTAAACTGTTCAGTTGGAAGCACCGTGGTAAGTAACCCCATGCGAGCCCATGGTAAGATCACGCACCGAACATACTCCTAATTACCTAACAAATAAAATGCTTTTGGGATTCTCTGAATCTTTCTTTAGATTTATTTATTTATACTTACGTTATTATTACCTTCTTGAAACGTTACCACAATACCTTTACCGATTTATATTTATACTTACGTTAGCATTACCTTCTTGAAACGTTACCACAACTCCTTTGCCTTCATGATAAAAAGTAATCACAATCTCGATGTAATCTCGTATGAGAATACTTTAATTATCAATTACTTCTTAATATCTATAGGAGAATGGGATGGGGTTTTTAATTTTATTTTAATGTCTACATATGTAAAGAAATATGTATTAGATTTCTTCAGCGATTGATCTTCGATGTTATATCTTATGTCTGGTTACCTGAAATGTTCTTCGATGTCATCATGCAATGCACAGTTACCTCATGTCTGGTTTTCTGAAATAAATAACAAAAAAAAATATATTACGTAATAATACATATTATATAATAAAATTAATAACACTCTAATAAAATTAATGACCTTGCTACTACATAAAGAAAAATCCATAAGGGGTATTTTTTTGATACCATGCGTGATGTAGTTATTCATTAAAAATGTTGAATAATCTTTGATAAAAGATATAATGTAAATGAATAACTGTATTTTTTCTACATTAAAGAATAATATCTGTTTTCATGAAAAACAAAAAATACTATATTTTTATTAATTTTGTATTCACGCTATTTTTTATCAATCTTAGAGAAAAATGCATAAAAATACTTTTAACTTTCAAATCTAATGTTTTTCTTGTTTTACTGGTGCCAATTATCATAGACATTAATTATAATTTGTGTGTAATTTTGATAATAAGTCTTACTTTATAAAATCAGGCTGACATAGATATTTTAAACTAAATTAAAAGTAGGTGTAAATTGGGGTTTCTGGATCAGAGGAGATCCAGAAACACCCAATTCACCCTATCATTCATTGTATTCAGAAATGGGTACAATTTGCTTTAATATTCAGTCATTCATCATTCAGTCTTTATTCATTTTAATATTTCAATCATCAAAGGAGATCCAGGAACGCTCAATTTTATCCTATCATTAAATGGGATTCAGAAATAAGAACTATTTGTACTCTGGTATGCAATCATTCAGTCATTTAGTTATTCTAAATATTTCAATTATCTCATCAATAATTTAGGTAGTCTAGTACTCAAACATCACAGTCCTCAATTAAAACCTTTTATACAGTTATTTTACTCTAATTATTAAATATGCTCATTAATTTTATTCAAATTTTCACTTTAATAGTATATTCAATCAATTCACAATATCAGTGATGAAATGTTTAGTCCATTCGAGCCAGAGAGCTATCGAGAATGGAATGCGCTCGGATGTGCCATGTTACCATACTTATATAGGTACCTGCGTTATGTGTTTGTGTTTTAAAACATGATTTTTAACTCGTTTATTTAATAAGTTGTTATATGCAGTAGTTAGTACAACTGACTGCTAAACTGGAGGTCGTAGGTTCGATTCCCACCCCGGACAAACTTTGTGTGATGAGCATGATTGTTTGTTCTGTGTCTGGATGTAATTTATCTATGATATGTATGTATTCAGAAATATATAAGTATGTTTATCAGTTGTCTAATTACCATAATACAAGCCCTGCTTAGTTTGGGGTTAGATAAACGTGTGTGAAAGAGTCCGAGATATTTATTTATTTATTTATAATATTGAAAAAAGATATTCATATAATCAGAACAGTATCACAAACCACATACATAGTGAATAATAAAAGATCCAGAAACACCCAATTTCAATCATCATTCATTAATTCTTTACATAGCGAAATAGTATATTAACTGTTTGAAATATTAGATTAATGCGTTATCTTCCCACAACACTTGCCATGGTACAAATAAATTATAGAAACGAAATGCATGCGGTCTCTAAGGATCGATAAAGCTTAAATTCAACTTACTGTAATTACCATTTACTTTATTTCAGTACTCATTTTAAACCAATATAACGAATATTAATTTGTTTAAATGCACTGTTTTAATTCTAATTCTGCACTTGTTTACAAAGTGCATGTTTTATTCAAGAAGGCATATTTAGGTAACAGTATCTCGCAAGAATGCAGCACGTAGGCTATGAGATATAGCTGGTATTGGAATATGCTTATGTGATATTTAACTTTGAAATATGCCCACTATAAATGCGAAATGCATTTTAATTTAAGAGATAGAAAAAAAACTAAACAATATAAACAACAGAGATGTTTATATGAACATATTAAGTTTTGATTATGATGTTTATGTATTTACTGAAACGTGGCTTAATAATGGTATTTATGATTCTGAAATGTTTCATGATGGATACGTTGTTTATAGGCGTGATCGAATTGTTACCGATTTCAGTGAAAAAAAGGATGGAGGCGGAGTATTGGTTGCAGTTTCTAAGAGATTTAACTCTTGCCGTATGATCGATTATGAAAGTTCATGCGAAGACATATGGGTTAAAATCACATTAGAAAAGGGTTCTAGTATTGAATGCATTTGTTTATGTGCAGTTTATATTCCGTCTCCAATTAACGTCGCTGTTTTGGATCATTTTGTGGATGGTGTTAATAGGGTAATGGATATGACAACATGTGAATATATAATTATGGGTGACTTTAATATTAGTTCAATTGATTGGATTGTAGTTGATAATAATAAATCTGTATTATCTCCCATATCAATAAACGGCTCAGCAGCAAGGACCATCCATGAATTTATGATTATGAATGACTTAAAACAGTTTAATGGTCTGTATAATTGTAATAATAAAGTGTTGGATTTAGTACTGTCAAGTATGCCAAATATAACTGTTACAGCACCGGCTAACATTGTTTCGAGAGTTGATCATTATCATCCACCCATACAGTTTACACTAATGAATATAATGAGTTCCGCCCTGCCTTATAATGATAGTATTCCTAAGTTAAATTTTTTTAAGGCTGACTATGATTCTATAGGTAAAAAATTGGAATCTCTGGATTGGAAACATAAATTTAGTGACGATATGTCTGTTGACGAAATGGTAAAGGTTTTCTATGAAGTGCTACAAAATCTAATACAAATATTTGTACCATTTAAAAAAAAAAGGAATTCTAAATATCCGTACTGGTTTTCTAGACAGCTTATTGCGAGACTAAATGAAAAAAATAAACTTCGCATAAGATTTAAAAAATATCATAATCCTATGGACGGGATTTCGTTGAATATAGCAAAAAAGAGATGTCAAAAATTGATAGTCAACTGCTATAAATATTATTTGTCTACCTTAGAAAGTAACATAGTATCTAATCCTAAATATTTTTGGAACTACTTGAAATTAAAAAGGGGTGGTAAGAGTAATTATCCGGAAGTAATGTCTGATGGAGTTTCAAGTTCAAGGCAGGGTGAGTTAATATGTGAATATTTTGCTTCGCATTTTGCATCTGTTTATGTTGGATCTTCCAATAAAATTAACACTACAAACTATGAACAGATTATCAGCAGTAGAACTTTAAGTTCAGTTCATATAGCTGAGAAGCAAGTATTTGACACTTTGAAGGGTCTTGACTCGAACAAAGGCCCAGGGCCTGATAATATAGCCCCAATTTTCCTTATTAGAAATGCAAAATATCTATGCATACCCGTTACTTTAATATTTAACAAATCATTGAATGATGGAATATTTCCATCTGTGTGGAAAAAAACTAAAATTGTTCCGGTGCACAAAAGTGACAGTAAAGCTTTAGTAACTAATTACCGACCAATAGCGATATTGTCTGCTTTAGCTAAGGTCTTTGAGGCAGTTATATATCCAACATTATCGTGGCATATGGTTCCTTTTTTGTCTTTTAATCAGTATGGCTTTGTGAAGGGGAGATCAACTGCGGCCAATTTGGTGACGTATGTTGAGGATCTAGTTGAGCTTGTTGATAATAAAGTACAGGTAGACGCTGTCTACACTGACTTTAGCAAGGCTTTCGACACGGTGAATCATTGTATATTGATTGACAAACTAAAAAGATATGGTGTATCTGAGCCTCTGTTGAGTTGGTTTGGATCGTACTTGTCTGGACGTGAGCTTTATGTAGTTGTCAATGGTTTTAGTTCTGGATCGTATGTAGCGTCTTCTGGAATCCCGCAAGGTTCCCATTTAGGTCCATGCCTTTTCTCATTATTTATTGATGATATAAATAGCTGTTTTTTACATTCCAAGATATATTTATTTGCTGACGATCTAAAAGTTACACGGGAAGTTAAAGCAGTATTAGATTCAAGATTCTTACAAGATGACTTAGATAGACTATCTACTTGGTGTATTAATAATGAAATGGAATTAAATGTAAAAAAATGTAAACACATCAAATTTACCCGAAATTTAAATCGTTTGGACACGTACTATATCATAAATGATAAAAAATTAGATGAATTGGATTGTATCAGGGATTTGGGGGTTTTCTTCGACAGTAGCTTAAAGTTTGATAGACATATTGATACAATTGTTTCGAAGGCCTCGAAGTCTCTTGGTTTTGTTTTAAGAGAATGTAAAAATTTCAAGAAACCACATGTAAAAATAGCAATGTATAGCTCACTTGTAAGGAGTCACTTGGAATATTGTAGCGTGGTTTGGTCACCATCATATAACGTTCACATTAAAAGAATTGAGAAATTGCAAAAACGCTTTATGTATCATTTAGCGTATAGTTGCAATATGGCCAGGAGACTCAAGTCATATAGAGAGCGCTTAGATTATTTTAATTTTATCTCACTGGATAAGCGTAGACAAATGTTGGACTTGATATTTTTGAAAAACTTGCTTTGTGGTATCGTTGATTGTCCAAACTTATTATGTAAGGTAAATTTTGCTGCCCCGATCAGGCCACAGAGATCAAATAATGTCAAATTGTTTTCTTTTCCCAAGTATCACACTAATCTTAGACTTCACAGCCCGCTGTCTCGGATGTACTCTGCTTATGGAATCTACCAGGATGAATTGGATTTAGTGATTTCTTCTGTTCGGGCCATAAAGAAACTTGTTTGTAATTTTTAATTGTTAATCAATTTATATGTATCTTGCGCCCTGGATCCAATGTGTAATGATGTAGATTAATTGATGATTGTTAGTTTATTATTATATATATATTAATTGGTTATTGATAATTTATAATTAATGATAATATTTTTTTTTATGTTACTATCAATTTAATGCATGCAGTGTTCTCTTGTAAGTGGTGGGGCAATAGGAATGTATTTTCTTTTGTGCATTTCTCTTTATATTGTCATGTAACATTGTGCTCACTGTTAGAGAACCAAAATAAATAAATAAATATTATAAGCATAATTTTTATTTCAAATTATACATTTTACATCCACGCTTATTGATATTTATTTTACAACATTCAGACATTTTTTAATTTAATTTTGTAAATTATTTAATCTATGCCTTAGTTTCAATGTCATCTTGAATTTTAGATATTAATTCTCTCGTACTGGTGTAAAAATCATCAAATAATATAGTTTTTACTACGTGTTGAACACAAACATCAGCTTCGCAGTTACACATTGGCTGTTCGGATTTTGGAAAATTTTCGGTGTCGTAAATTTCTATCTTGATTATTTTTGTCCCTCGAGTGACGGGTTTTTTTATATACTGATAAAATGTTTGATCTGTTTTTGGTCTTTTTCGTGTAAAACACAGCGATTTTTGTCCAGGTTTTTGTTGATTTGCTGCTTGCTCCATGGGTATAAAATTGAAAAGATCTTCCGCGTCCTGTAAAATAATTAGAAATATAGTTTAAGCCTCTATAAAAAAAAAAAATAACTTGGAGTATAAAAATAAATGCAATATAACATTACTATTGTATGAATATGAACAAATAACTGCTTAATTAAATTGTATTAATATTTTAATTGTAGCATTAAAAAATACTTTAAAAAATTATTATATTCCTTACCGACATTTCACTATAATAACGTTACGTTGCGTCGCTCGATGTAGAAATAGAATAGATGCCGAAATATTTTTATTCATTTCTTTATATATCTTTCATTTTTCCTCTATAGAGTTCAAAATCGTGTTGTTTTTGTTGCATGTTTATTCTGAATCAAAAATGGAATCATGTAATTGAAACCGTAAGACACCATGGCGACTAATATATTATTGTTTACCATAATTATATATTGATAAGTTACATACTACTGTGCATTTGTACGCAAAATATTTTTTCATACACTTTATTGAGAATAATCGGTAGGCGAAATCGGTGTAACTAAGTAGTATGTCGTACCTTTAGCTTTACCTTTTGCTATGTAAGTAATTCTTTATAAGGAGACTAACCAAAACAAAATCGTTATGTTATATCAACATACAATTATGGCGCTTGGTTTCACCTATTAATATAATTAACTTATAATTTCTAAGTCACTAAGAATAGATAATGAGCAGATATACATATATCACTATATCTATATCCGTTTATATGAATTTTCAACATGCTGATTAATTAGTAGGATGGTATAATGGATCATACCAAACATTTTAAAACTTTACGTAAAAGACTTGAAATAAATGATTATATTATTTATTATTATAATTATAACATAATTATATAATTTTAATACACAACTCTTCATTCTTTATCGCAAGTGGTTAAAATTTGAGGTTAGTACTCACTGTGAGCAATCATATGTAATGTAACAATACTGAAGTCGTTGCAATGTATTGGGTATTATGTAGTGATAGTGCGTCAGTTTAATAAGCATTTTAACAATTTAACGTTATAAGCCCATAAATGGCATTTATCATTCATAGGTGCTAATATTAGCTCCATGCCTCACAGGTTTACCATCCCGTGAGAATATGGAAATAAAAAGTTGCCTATTGTTATACAAAGGTTAAATCGATATACCTAATTAATGGTATTCAACTGTTACATTAATAAATAAATAAATATCGGACAACATCACACACATTGATTCGATTCCGAGGTAAGTAGCTTAGGCACTTTTATTACGGATATCAGAAACAACGGGGAATACAAACATATACATAATATAAATAAAAAACACCCAAATATTAAAGTGTTAAATTACAAACATTACAGCTTTAGACTCCAACAGAACATATTAAGGTATAATTTTCGCACCTGAACTATTACATCCAGATTGCTATGGTGAGTATCAAACCTAATGGAAATGATAGGTAACAGGAGTAGGTGTTCTAATATTGTTTAAAATTAAATCATATTTGGATGCAATGATCTAACACAGCATTTTACCACCACGTGCTCTATTCCATATTCGGGACATTATCACGTGGATTTATCGCTATTTAAGAGACTGTCTCTGGAAGTTTCACCACAAAACCCTCCTTCAAGAGCTAGCGTCATCATCACCAACTACAACCAGTATTTACAAGTTTACCAGATCTTCTATCTACAAAATGTAAGTGAATTTAATTGTGTAAACACTTGTGCATTTATTTAAAATCTCGTCTTACTATTTAATCATTCCCTTATTTATTTATTCTAGTTTGCAATTATTCATCACACTAGTACTTACATTCAATCATTCAGCTATTTAATTATTTATTATTTTATTATTCAATAATTATTGATTTGATATTTATAATAATTGTTATTGGCACGTAACAGAGCTACACTTCATCCATTTGTCTATGGTAATTTAAAGTTAAATTACTAGTCACTGAAACAGTTCTCCTTATTTTTCAGGTCCAAGTAAATGGCTGATCAGCTTTTCCCCTCAGACGATGAGTCAGTGTCGGAGACCGTGGTGAAAACTAAAGGTGAGAAAAAGAAGAGCAAGTCACCTGCATCCACCGAGTGCCAGGCATCGACCAGCAAAAGACAGAAGCCGTATTCCAGACCCACAGCCGGCGATTTGTTTGGCAGCGATTCTGGCGACGAAGAGTTGGAGGCAATGGGTAAAAAATGTCAACCAATCTACTCATACATCACACGTAGGTTAGCCAACGGCTTTTCAAGACAAATGGTTGAAAACAAACCGGGCCACTATTATGTGGAATTAAAAATATATAACTGCAATGATATCGAGCGAGTGCCACCGGTGAATAGATGGCGGCACTCAATCATGACAGTAAAAAATAAATGTGAAACCGAGTCCGAGTCCTGGAAGCATTTAAATTCGTACATAAAAAGTGTCCGAAAAGAATTTAAAGACTATCCGCCTACATTCATAAGTTCTTACCAATAAAAATAAATATATTCACTTACTTACTCAAATATCTTTTGTAATATTTAAAATTGTATTCCATTATTTAATCTTAAAAAATAAATATTTAACCGTATGTATTTGTTTTCTTTTCAGTCGACTCACCCATTAATTCAACTTCAAGTACTTATATTACTTGTGATAAATGTAAAATTAAGATCCCTGAACATGAATACCAGACATAGCACTCTATTGCCGAATACCATTCGCTGTATAATATGTGGTCCATCGAACTGTGGTAAAACGAATGTTATGATTAGTTTATTGCTGCACGAAAATGGCCTTAAATTTAGAAATCTCTACCTTTACTCTAAAACTTTATTTCAACCCAAATACCGTTTTTTGACTGAAGTATTAAAAAGAGTACCACAGGTTAATTTTTACGAGATCAGTGATGATAAGGATGTCATTTCTCCGAATGAAGCTTTAACCAATTCTGTATTCATATTTGACGATGTTGCATGTGAAAATCAAGTAAATATGCGCAATTATTTCTGTATGGGTCGGCTTAAACAAATCGATTGTTTCTATTTATCTCAAACATATTCTAAAATTCCAAACAATTGCTACGTGACAATGTTAACTTGGTTATAATATTTAAACAAGACGACGTGAATTTAAAGCATATTTATGAAGAGCATGTTAATTCTGATTTACAATTTACAATGGAAGCAGTTCAAAAACATTTGTCAAAGTGTATGGAGTAAACCTTACAATTTTCTACTTATTAACAAAGAATCAACATTGAGTAATGGACGATACAGACAGAATTTTGATACGTTTTTTAAATTTGATTGAAATTATATATATATATAATAGTTATATATATATATATATATATATATATATATATATAGTTCACATATGCAAACAAAATCAGTATTATTTTTTCTTCAGCTAAAAGTAGTTGTTAAGTATTATAACATGGAGAAAAATATTAAAATAGAATTAATGAAGTCTATAGACTCCATAAAGAATAAAATAAAACAAATGAAGAGCCAGGAACATTCAATGAATTTGTCACTTGATAAAATGTTAAAACCTGTCACAGATCCCCTTAAAACTCTAGTTAATTCGAATAAAACAATAGCAAAAATCCAAAATTTAGAAGATTCACACCCCAATTCAGAGGGCATCGAATTGGATGACGTTAATACTAGCTCCTCCACAAGGTTTGAAGACTGCTACGAACCAAAACTGAATTCTGCACAAATTAAAAGGTCTCCCACATCAGCATTACCAGAAGATTTAGAAATTTCATTAGAGGGTCACGATATCCATGATATTTATGATGGTGTTAGTATACCATTTGGAATAAGAAGTGTTAACAAAAAATTCCTTATGGGTAATTCAATAGTTTCATTTTCTAAAATAGATAACTTGAATGACGATAGTGTGATTTTAATTAAAGTAGGTGACAAAGCCTACAATTTAACCCCAGGTTTAAAAGAAATTTTACTTCGAAGAAAACCTGATTTAAAATTAATAACAAGTAAAGATAAACTTGTGTATAAGGATATATTGCATTATACAAATGCACATAAGAGAGATTTTAATCCTAATGGACAAATAAGAGGTGATAAAGGCATAAAATATCGAGAAATAATCAAACCATTGTTTTCCGAACCTTTGAAAAATAATAATGTTACTTTTGGAGGAAGCTTACCGATGCTAAAGAGATACAGAAAAAATACTGACTTGGTATATTGGGATGATCCTAACGAGCTAGTTGACAGATTAAAAGTATTAATTGCTTCTAGAGATGCCGGTAATACAAATCATGATAATGAAATTTTATCAATAATCGAAGAATTAAGAGAAGCTGACATAATTCAATAATAAATAATAATTATAACATGCTTTTCATTCAGTACTATATCGGAATTCAAGAAACATATCACACATATAATCGTAAACATGAGCAAAAGTGATGTGGTGAACGAAATTCATAAAAATGCGAGGGTAAACTATCCACGAAGACATGTTATCATGAAAGATATAGATGACTTGTGGCAAGCAGATTTAATAGATATGCAATCAATTTCAAAAGAAAATAAGAATTACAGATATATTCTTGCCGTTATTGATACATTTTCGAAATATGCTTGGACCTTTCCTATGAGAAGTAAAACCAAAGAAGATGTGTGTAACGCTTTCAAAAGTCTGTTAGATAGAGGACGTGTTCCT
>OU893352.1:14069463-14295444 GCA_918026875.4 Diatraea saccharalis
GTCTTATAAATCATAAACTAGTTTATTTCGTTTTTAGAAAAGAAGAAGTCAATGACCGATTAAAAACTTGTTCCTTAGTACGTCCCAAAAACAGCTGACTCAGGGTTGAAAACACTCATGTTTTTCCAAAAACTTTGTAATTTAATATCTCCAAAACTATTTGACCTAGACATATAATTTTTTTTACATCATATTAAAGACAAATAGTACTCTCCAGGAACTTCGGGAGTGTCGGTCGTTCTGTTCCACCGAGTATTGTTAAAATCCATTATAAGATTTATTTTTTACAAATGATGCAAAATCTTGTATAAGTTCTGTAGTAAATGTATGAATAGTTTGCATGATAGACAACCATTCAGCCCAATTATTATAATATAAATGAGAATTACACAGTCTACTGGTTTTTGGTACATAAAAGTTAAAATCACCAAACAATTTTACCTGAAGCCATCTGGGAACTGTTAGTTGCTGTGGTGAGTTTCAACCCGGAACAAAACATAATGCTTGTGAATCAGATGCTATTTTAAAATCCGGTAAGGTAATGTTCTGTATAGGTTCTGGAATATTAGAAGGAACTGTCTCTATCTGCTCGCTGCCAACATGGGTGACAGATGCGATCAGATCCTTGCACCTAAAAGAGTATAATTAAATTATTTGTCAACAAAATATTACTTAAACGATATGGTAGCGATATATTATTGTTTTACATGTCATAAAGAAAGTTTAATTATAGTAATCATAATAAATAAAAATAACTATAATCCTACCTGTCGTGGGGATATCCAATCAATAATTTCATTTCTAATGTGTGTTTCTCTGTCGGATATTGTTTGCAGTAGATGTGATCTAGTACACTGCTCATAAATACATTAATTAAACCAAACAATTTTGAATTACCAATTCTATCTTTCTACATGGATTTACCAAAAACAACACGTTAAACGATATTAATACGTTATTTAAGGAATTATATAAACAATCATTTTAATAAGAATTATCAGTCAAACGTATTTGTTGACAAAGTGAAATGGTGCTGCCATATAAAAATCATTAATCGATTAGAAAGTAATCGATTGTTAGTGTAAATTAACTTATATCTAACCGAAAAGGATTATTTGTAATGTTTTTAATATATATGATACATGATTTTACAAAAGATCATATAATGTATATACATTAATATATATACTTTAATTTCTTTCATTTCTATTAAAGTTAAACCTTATCGATTAATCGATACTATTAGTAATAGTACTTCAATAACATTTATTGATATGGAAACACAGTGAAACATGTCAACAAAACACATCCGAATCCAAAAAATACTTTTTAAAATAATATTTTTAATGTTTAGTTTCCCATGACGAGAGTATAAAAAATATTTTTTTCAGTTTTAATAATATTTTAGTGTTTACATAGTTTTTACTAATTAGCTTGTCCACCAAAAGCCAAAATTGAACAATTCCCTTTCTATTTTAACCTTTACAAATAATATAAATGAACACTTTTATGAAATGATTACTGTTACATAATGTTTCCTTTAAATATTAACTTTATATCTTTAATTTTTATATTTAACACTTTTGTAATGCAACAAAAACAGTATAAATTCTAAGCAATACCTAACATTGCTCTCAAATATGAAAATCTATCAAAACACAGACTTTTAGTGAATACATCAGCACAATTTTCTTTGGAACATATGTGTTGTAGCTCGGTGGCGTAGTGAATAAGCGCCGCGGTCCGCGATCGTAGTCGTTAAGCAACATTCAAGGGTCGATCACGGGATGGGTGACCAAAAAATTATTATCTCGAGCTACTCCGTGCTTCGGATGGCACGTTAAGCCGTTGGTCCCGGCTGCATTTGCAGTCGTTAATACCCTCCAATCCGCATTGGGCCAGCGTGGAGGGTCATGGCCCATCCCCCTTAACCATCCATAAGGAAGGCCTGAGCCCCTGCAGTGGGGACGTAAAAGTGCTGATGATGATGAAATGTGTTGAATATTTATTTTAGATTTTGTAACTAAGTCCTTTAAGTAATGATATTTTATGTCCACATGTTTGGTACGTTTGCTGTTCTCCTAGCTGTTTGCCATGTCTATAGCACCACAATTGTCCACATATAAAATACATTTTAAGTTTTCACAAAAATCACTAAATAGTCCTTTTAAATTAATTATGTCACATGCACTAATAGCAGCAGCTATGTACTCGGTGTCGGCCGATGATAAGGCCACACAATTTTGTTTTCTTGAAAACCAGGCAACTGTGTTTCCACAATACTGATCACTAATACTCTTTCTATCTATGTTGCTACCTGCCCAATCTGCATCTCAATATGTTTCGTTCTTGTTTGATTTCTTGTATATTAATCCTAGATCTTTAGTTTCTTTTAAATATCTTAATATTCTTTTATTTGGTTTATCTAAAAATTGACTAAGGTAGCTTGTTGAGTATGTTATATCTGGCCTCGACCTTGTACTTATAAACATTAGACTGCCGATAAGTTCTCTATATGGAACTTGTATTTCTTCTTCTATTGAAGCTTGAAATCCCTTTATCATAGGTATCCTTGCTGAATTACAGTTTTGCATATTAAACTTCAGTAACATTTTTTCTATTTGTTTTTCTGTGTTATTTTTATTAGATCTTTTTGTCTTTCTATTTCCATTCCTAAAAAGTTGCTAACCTCTCCTATATTTATTGCTTTAAATTCTTTAATTTTACTATCAAATTTGTTATTTCTTCTTCTTCACCTGTTAAAAGTATGTCATCAACAAATACAGTCATAAAAACTTTTTTCTTTGTATATAAGCAGAAATCATTCATTGATCTATACAGTCCATTTTCTTGTGCAAATTTATCAAATCTTTTTTTCCAACATTTTGGACTCTCTTTTAGTCCATAGAGACCTCTATGTAGCTTAAGTACTTTTCCTTATTCTTGCTTTATCCCTCTAGGAATTTTTATATAAACTTCGGCTTCTAATTCTCCATTCAAAAAAGCTGTAGGTATGTCTAGTTGTTGTATTTTCCAATCTTTTTGTAGTGCTTGTACTAATAATGTTCTTATAGTTAGCATTCTGGCGACAGGTGAATAATTGTTCACATAACTCTCACCCCCCTTCACCTGGAAGCCTTTTGCAACCAATCTTGCCTTTTTTATGTTGTTTTCTTTTATTCTAAACACCCATTTTGTGTCAATTGCTTTTTTACCTTTAGGGAGTTCTGTCACCGACCAAGTTTTCATATTTTCTAAAGCATTCTTTTCTTTTTCTATCGCTTTTCTCCATTCTTCATCTTCAATGGCTTCTTCATATGTTAATTCAATTTCATTTTGTGTAAATAGACAATAGGCGATATTTCCAGATTCATTATATGTTGTTGTATCATAATCTTTTAGATATTTAGGTTTTTCTATTTTTCTTCCTGATCTAGTTATTTTATTTTGTTCTGTATCATTAGTATTTTCATTTATTTTTTTTTATTATATTTTCATTCTTCTTGATAGTCGTCTTGATCGCTTTCTAGTTCATTATTATTCTCATTTTTTATGTATATATTCGTCTTTATATTTTCATTATTCATCTGTTTTATATTTATGATGTTTTCTAATTTATAATTATTTTCATTAAATATAACATCTCTCGATATATGTATTTCTTCAGTGTCCGGATCCCATAATTTGTATCCATTTGGAGTGTAACCTACGAATATTAATGCTTTTGCTCTGGGATCTAATTTACTTAGTTTTGGAATATGAACTTTCCATGCTTGACATCCGAAAACTTTCAATTTTTTGAGATCTAAATGTTCATGCCATAATTTTGCAGGTATATCACCATTTAATGCTACTGTTGGACATCTATTTAGTTCATAAGCTGAAGCTTGAATTGTATGACCCCATAAGTACTTGGGCAAGTTTGTATCTGCAAATTTTGTTCTTGTCTTATTCATTAAAGTGCGGTTCATGCGTTCTGCCTTGCCATTTTGCTGCGGCGAATAAGGTTGCGTATATTCAAGTTTTATTCCTTTATTCATACACCAATTTTTAAATTTATTTGATGTAAATTCACGACCATTATCTAGTCTTATTCTTCTTGTTTTTGTATTATATTGTGTATTTAGTTCTTTTATATATTGTATTAAATGATTCTCAGCTTCATTTTTATATTTCAATAGTTTCACCACAGTTAAATGTGAAAAATCATCTATAATTACTTGGAAATATTTAAAACCTTCTTTTGTGGGTGTATGTGGTCCACTAATATCAGTGTGTATTAACTTTCCAAACATATTTGCTCTTTTTTCATTTCTTTTGAATGTGGGTCTAGTTGCTTTACCTTGTATGCATTCTGAACACGCTTTTTCACTTATAGGTAGATTTAGAATTCTCATACCTCCTTTATTTAAATGACCTAATCTTTTGTGCCACATTTCCCCTTCATTTATTTTCTGAACAGTAAGACCTTGAGCTTTTGCATATTTATCTATTTTCATATTTAATATGTAAAGCTCATTACGTTCTTCAGCATAGAGTTTTATTCTTGAATTTTGTATTTTAAAACCATATTGATTTATTTGTATATCATATCCCTTTTCAACTAGTTTCTTCACCGATAGTAAATTATGTTTTATATCTTTCACTATTAATGCTTCTTTATTTATTTTTATATTGTCACATATCACATCTAATATTCCTTTCTTTCTAGCTATTAAAACTTTATTGTTCGCTATATAGATTTTTACTTCATTTCCCAATTTTGTGATTGTATGCATGTATTTTTGTAAATCACTTTTTACATAATGTTCAGATGCTCCAGAATCTAGTATAAAAATTGAGTTTTGATCTTCTTCTTGTTGAGCGTTCATTGCTATAAAACCTTCTGATGCAGTACTATGCGATTCATTTTTACTTTGTGTGTTAAATCCACGTCCTCTACTAGAATAGCTTTTGTTATAATCGAAATGTCTTCTTGTGTTGTTTCTTCTGTTATTATTAAAGTTTTCTTTGTTCAAATTTTTATTATTTTTGCACTGATAACTTTTATGGCCTAATTTATGGCATTTATAACAAGTAATAGACTTGAAAGCTGTGTAATCATCACTATTGTTCATTGTTGTATTCGCATTTTTTAGTTTTAATTCTTCATCCATTAGTCTGGTTTTTACGAATTCTAAAGTAAGCTTTTCATTTATTGTTTCTAGAGCTGTGACCACGGTGCTATACTGCTTTATATCCGTCAAACCCAGTAATAGATACGTTATTTTCTCTTCTTCTTCTAAGTTTGTTTTTGCTCCTTCCAATTCTCTTATAATATTGTCGAATTAAAAAAAAATATTCTTGCATGTTTTCTTTTTCTTGTAGTTTTAAAGTTATTAATTTCTTTCGTAAATGTAATCTTGTAAATATTGTTTTTCGTTCAAATACATTATTTAATATTGTCATCATTTCTTTTGCCGTTTTGGCGTCTTTTAGTAGATCTAAATGTCGATCTGTAACACATTGCACGATTATTGATTTCGCTTTCGCGTCTATTTTGTGTTCTACTTTTTCTGATTCAATTGCTGACAACAACTCTTTTTCTTCAAGTATACATTTCACACGAAATTTCCAGCTATTGTAGTTTTCCGGTGTTAACTGAGGTAGATTAACATGTGCACCCGCCATTTTTCTCTAGATCGAATTATATCTATTTTCATCAAATTATTCCACACGTATATAAGACCATAACCTTTAAGATTTTGAATTGATGGGGTAATATTATTTGTCGTGGCGGCGTGCACTTCATAATAAACACTTGATTTTATTATAATAATCCTTTTATTAATTCACACTTTTGCAAAAACATCTTACACCATTTCATATCAACCACAGAGAGAGAAAGAGTGCCATAGAGTAAGTATCCAAAAGTAGTATGCTATATTAACAACCACAGATTAATAATCTAACAGATAAGAGGGCTTGATGCGTGTAAACTTAGTTTACAAACTGGCAAAATTAGTTTATTCCTATGTCGCGTAGGATATTTTACTAGGGCATCTCCTCTTTTCCTATAAATAGTCTTGATAGTGACGGAGAAATTTACATAATTCTAATATATATATACTTGGCAGAGTTAGAATTTCATATTTTATATAGTAGCGTTTGCATCTCTTCCCATTATAAATATAATTGATATCTATTGACGGTTTCTGGTAAGGGTGAAAAGCCATTAATTTAGTCTTATTAAAGTTAACTTCTAAATTATGATCACGCATCCACTGTGTTACTTTATGCAATAAGTCATCGAGTTGCGTAGAAAGATTATCTTTGCTCTGACATCGCATAAGTAGAGACATGTCATCCGCAAATAATACACATGGCCCAGTCACAATTTTAGGGAGTTCATTTATGTAGATCAGGAATAGTAAACATCCCAGGACGCTTCCTTGAGGGATGGAAGCATTTATAATTTTACCACTCGATCTTATATTCCTGATTTGATTAGTTCCAGGGTCAAAAAATTCTATTTCTACGAATTGTTCCCTATTCTTTAAGTATGACTTAAACCATTCATGTGCCTTTCCACGGATTCCAATTCCGTACAATTTGTTTAAAAGTATATTATAGGGCACTTTATTATATGCTCTCGTCATATCTAGCAGGATACCCAGAGCATACTTTTTCGTATTTACTATATTGTAAACTTCCTGCATATACCTGTACACAGCTAAAATCGTTGACTTCTTCTTCCGAAAACCATTTTGGCACTCATCAAAAATTTTAAAACGTTCACAGAAAGCGTAAGTACGATTACACATTGCCTTCTCAAATATTTTAGAGACTGTAGGTAACAATGCAATTGGACGATAATTACTAGGTAGAGTTTTTTCATTTTTCTTATAAACGGGTTTTATAATTTTTTAACATATCGGGGAAAACACCGACTTCAAAAGACTGATTAATTAATAAGCGAAAAGGAACAGTCAATTCATTAGCACATTGTTTTACTAAAAATGAAGAGATTTCATCTATCCCGTAGCTTTTTTTATTCTTTAAGTTTCTTATGATCAATAATATCTCCCGATCAGCCACCGGACTTAGGTACATAGAATTTACAGTAGTACGGCATACAGGCTGACACACGACAGCATTATTGGTTATCGAACCTCCCATTGATGCAAAAAAATTATTAAATATACTTACTATATTTTCTGGTTCGTATACAATATTGTTGTTAATTTTTAATGTTATGTTATTTTGTTAATTATATTCCACATAGTTTTAACTTTATTATTTGATTTATTTATTTGTTTTATATATTGTAACCTTTTTGCAGTAGCGACTGATTTCTTTAATACTTTTTTATATTTTTTATAATACTGGATTAATATTTCATTGTTCACATTTTGCGTAAGAATTTTAAGTAATCTTTTATTTCGACAAGAACGTTTAATACCAACAGACAACCAATGTTTTTTATAAGCTGTTTTTAATTTAATTTTTCTTTTTGGGAAGCATTCATTAAGATTTACCGTCAATATTTTATGAAATTCGTTATAATTATCGTTTATGTTATTATCTGCCTTTATATGATCATACCAATTTATGTTTTTTAATTTATTTTTGAATCTTTCTACGCTAGTTTTATTGTATAATCTTTTTTCTGAACACCAACACATTTTTTGAGTCTGACGTATTGTTAGTTTCGCTATAATTGCCCGGTGATATGAAAAACCGAAATCTTTTACCGCGGTGCTAAAGTTGCTATGGTTAAAATTAGTAAATATTAGATCTAAACAAGTAGACGTTGTTGGAGTTATATGTGTAGGCTCTTTTATATGTTGAGTGTCATTAAATTCAGACATAAAACTTAAGAACTGTTTTGTCTTTGCATTATTTGCTAATATATTTATATTAAAATCGCCTCCTTTGACTACACTTACAATATCGTTTCCCTATATAACCTAATATTTTCTTAAGCTGAGTATAAAAAATTCCCTAGAATTCCAATAAATTGTTACAACTAATAGAGCTTCTCTCGTTATTTCCGTTGCGCAGGCCTCTACAACATAATCCACAGACATCTTTGCGATTTCCTCTACTTCTTTCCTGTTTATGTCGTTTTGAAGAAGGATGCGAGTACCCCCACCAACTCTCGACTTCCGGCAATATGCAGCTGCAGTTTTATAATTTTGAATGTTCAATAAGTTTAATTTCTCCTGCGTTAACCAAGACTCAGTTATACAGATTATTTCAAACTGTGTGTTGTTAAGAAAAGCCGCCAAATCGTCCCTCTTGTTAAAGACGCTCTGAAAATTCTGAAACAAAAATTTAAAATGTTTTCCGGATATTGCGAAAGGAATTATTTTCCTTACTAAAATTTTCAGAGCTATCTCGAGTTATTTTGTTGTCTGTGTCAACGCGTGCTTTTTTTGCATTCATTTGTTTCCCATCTATGTATAACTTATTGTAGCGAATTACTGCGTATCGACGTATCCTTTTAGGAAATTGCTATTTTGCATTATATATTTTGTCATTTTCTTACTGATCAATTCAATAACTAAAGGTTTATTTTTGTATTTATTATTATTACTTCAACCAACTCTATATGTGCTTTCTATGTAGTTTAACAGATCAATGTGGTAATATTCCCGAAATATCTCTGTACGATATTAAGCAGGGGTTGGCGACTCATCGCAAGCGATCCTTTACCGCCACGGGTTCTGAGGGCTGGGTTCTGGAACGGGGTGCGTCGACGCGGTTACCAGCGAAGATATCATACATGATATATAGTCCATAGGCACTGATCCACCGTTCTTCCGAAATTCACCAAGCTCAATCAAAATTAGGTGCGTGCAGTTAGCAATTTGAATTCACAGTAAAAAACCGTCACCCAAGGAATAAGGCTGGGGATTTGGAACGAAGACAGCTAATCGCCTTGCCCATAGACAATAAAAAATGTACCCACAGTTGTGTTGTCTTTTATAGTTAATTATCAATCATCTGTTTCGTTACGGAACATGCCGCTCTCCTTAAAGGAACATGCCTTTAACATTAAATGGACAAATTGATTATTAAATCTAGAACAAAATAAAATATAAATAAAAATCTTAGAACTAAGATTCGATACGCAACGATTAATTGTTTATTCGATAGGGAGTGGACACACCTTTACAACGGGTCGCTTGTTAAATGTATTGCCCCTTTGTAAAGTCACCACACGAGTAATATTATCCGAACCTGGATGTAGAGCATGGACACGCGCTAGTTTCCATTGTAATGGTGGCAGGTGATCATCGCAAACTACCACAATAGTACCCTCACGAATAGAAGACCCGCGAGTCTCAAACCATTTTTGACTTTGCTGAATCTCATGAAGATACTCTCTACTCCATCTCTTCCAAAAATGCTGAACGGACTGCTGTACCCAACGCCAACGCGTAAGTCGATTAGTATTCTCGTCCACCAAAGAAACATCAGGCAAAGCAATCAAAGGTTCTCCTATCAGAAAGTGTGATGGAGTTAAAGGAAGCGGATCAGGCGAAGCACTTATTGCACAGAGTGGACGCGAGTTCAGTATAGCCTCTATTTGACATAGGAGGGTATGCATCTCGTCATATGTTTGAGTACGAGTGCCAATAACACGATGTAGATGATGCTTAAAACTTTTGACACCCGCCTCGAATAGCCCACCGAAATGACTTGCGTATGGTGGCTGAAAGTGCCACGTTAGGCCTTGTTTAAGTGTCTCTCGATTTAAATTGGCCTGTACAGAGTCGCTGTTTAAGAACGTGAACAAATCCTTTAAATAATTATTACATCCGACAAAGTTCTTCCCACAGTCCGAAAAAATGTCAGTACATAAACCTCGACGGGATGTGAAACGCCGCAAGGCCGCGAGAAAAGCTTCCGTGGAAAGCTCGGACACAAGCTCTAAATGTATGGCCTTAACGCTCATACATACAAAAACTGCAACGTAGCATTTCACAACTTTAGCATTGCGCACCTTATTTGCACGTACGTAAAAAGGACCCGCGTAATCTACGGCGGTCTTAATAAAGGGTCGCGAGGGACGTAAACGAGTAGCAGGTAACGGTGCCATACGTGGCTGATTAGAATTAGGACGAGCGCGAAAACAAATAACACAGCGATGTATGCGCTGGCGCACGATATCGCGACAAGAAAGTATCCAAAAACGTTGTAATAATAAGTATTGGACTGTTTGTGGGCCGGCATGTAAATACTTTATATGCGCATCGTCAATAATGAGATTGGTTAAAGTATGTTTTTTCGGTAAAATTAATTGATGCTTTGATTCAAATGGTAAAAGAGACTTATGAATTCTGCCTCCCACACGTAAAAATTGATTTTCATCCAGAAATGGCGTTAAACGACGTAATTGATTTGAAGGCAATTTACCCTTTGAAATGTTTTCAATGTCATTACTGAATACACTATGTTGCACTAAATAAATAAGTTTTTTTAAGGAAAAATTATATTCCGGCACAGTTATATAATTAGGATAAGATTTAATGTGTTTTTTACATTTGAAATAAAATCTAAATATTATTGCAGTAACGCGAACAAGTTTTCCTAACGTAGAAAATCGAGAAATTATTTCTACATCCGGTAAGGGATCCAGTGTAGTTAAATTAGTGTTAATCGAATTAATATTGAGACGCTTTTCCTCTTCCGTTGTATAGTTAGACTTTGATTCCGGCCAGCAAGCTTCGTCCTGTCGGAGCCAACTTGGACCGTGGAACCACAAATCATGTTCTATAAATACGCCAGGTAGCATACCACGAGACGCAGCATCAGCAGGGTTGTCGGTCGACGGTACATGTCGCCAGCAGTTAACGGGAACGCGTGAAAGAATCTCGCTAGTGCGATTAGAAACAAATAGTTTTCCATTCATGTGGTGGCGAACGTAACCACGCTAACACTATGGATGCATCAGACCAAGCGTAAACTTGATCACCCTTGACGTAATCTGAGTAGGTAACTAACACCTGCTGTAGTAGTTTTGACAACAATAGGGCTGCCATAAGTTCGAGACGGGGAATAGTAAGACGCATACGAAGTGGAGCGACTCGAGTTTTGGCTATAATAAGCGAAGTACGAACATGCCCGTCTTTGCCCGTAAGGCGTATGTAAACACAGGCGGCAAAAGCCTTTTCTGAGGCATCGGCAAAGCCATGAATCTGAACAGATCCTAAATCAGAAAAAATGTGCCTTGGGAACGACACATTCGAAATAAATGGTAACTGACTACTAAATGATTTCCATGAATTAACAATATCAATCGGCGGTGCTTCATCCCAACCTATATTGGCTATCCACAAAAGTTGGATCAAATGTTTGGCATATAAAGTAACTGGTGCTAAAAGGCCCAACGGATCGTATATTTTAGCTATCTCGGAAAGAATAGCGCGCTTTGTGCTTAAGCAAGGTGATATTTTGACATTAAAATTGAAACAGTCGGAAATAGGGTTCCATTGAAGTCCAAGGACCTTGACCTGTTCATCGTGTTCCATTTCGGCGAATCGGACTTCATCGAGCCGCTCACCATGAGAGTCTGGGGGAATTACTGCAGCAAGTACCTCTGGTGAATTACTATGCCACTTTCGAAGCTCGAAACCCGCCGTCTTACAAATATTAATAAGCTCTTGTTGAACTACTAAAGCTTCATGAACAGTAGAGGCACCGGAAGTGACGTCATCTACGAAAACATCATTTAATAAAACCTTAGAAGCAAGTTTGAATCGTGAAGCCTCATCTATAGCCAACTGCTGGATAGTTCGGAGAGCCAGATATGGAGAGCAATTCACTCCAAATGTGACTGTAGAAAGACGATAATCACGGATAACCTCATCAGGCGACTTTCGCCATAAAATGCGCTGAAAATCCCTATCTTCCTTTCGAACTAAAATATTCCTAAACATTTGTTTGATGTCAGCAGTGAAGGCCACTGAATGAATACGAAATTTTAAAATAACATTAACTATATCTAAATGAAGTTTAGGACCTGTCAACAAAATGTCATTCAATGAGTAGCCACTAGAAGTTTTACACCCGGCGTCGTAAACTACTCGAGTGCGAGTGGTCTCACTGGATTCTTTGACCACGCAATGATGCGGAATATAATAAGTGGCCCCTGATGTCGGCTCGCCCTTAACGGGCTCCATGTGCTTCATATCCAGATACTCTTGGAGACAGGCATGATAGTCCTCCTTAAGCTTCGGGTTTCGCTCGAGACGAAACTCTAACTTACGAAAGCGCGCAAGTGCAGTTTGACGGGATTCGCCTAGAGGGGGAGCCTCCGGCTTAAAAGGCAAAGCGACCACGTATCGCCCCGTTGCGTCACGTATATGCGTCTTTTGAAAAAAGGATTCGCATATTTCTTCATCAGGAGTGTAACTCCGTTTTTCAGGAAGTGACTCTAATTCCCAAAATCTCTGAAGGTTGTCATTGTCAAATGAGCTAAAACAAACTTGAAGTTGAGACGGAGAGGAAACAATATCTAGTTTACCTAACAATAAATAACCGAATATACTATTTACTGCTATCGGAGAACCAGGTAAGCCCGTAATGACGTCACTCAAAAGAACATGGGATAGTATATCCGCTCCTAATAACAGGTCCACTGGCTGTGGCGTATGAAAAGCGGGATCCGCTAAATTTAAATCTTTTATATGAGGCCAACCAGTGTACGGTAACTGCATACTCGGCATTTGTGAAATTAATTTGTTTAAAATTAAAAGATTTACCGGAACTAAGGGTTCTAATTTACCCTTAGGCGCGATATTACAATTTATAAATCCTTTGCTACGCGCCGCTTCACTATTGCCTATACCGAACACAGAAACATTAACATGCCCGCGCATCAAACCCAGGCGCTGCGCACACGCCTCAGTGATAAAACTCGCCTGACTTCCAGTGTCTATAATGCAGCGAACGGTCGCTATTTTCGCCGCACCTATGCATACGTCGACGAGTGCCGTAGACAATAGCACCGTAGTCGTACGAGCGAACGCGGCATTGGACGCGCAACAATTATGAATCACGTTCTCACCGGCGGGAGCAACGCACTGCGGATCATTCGTGGTAGCGGTTACAGGCATCTCAGCTACCACTGAAGGTGGGAGCGAGACTGCATTATTTGCAGATATTTTATTATCAGTAATCGGTAACGATTTACTTGAAAAGTGAATTAATGTGTGATGTCGCTTATGACATGTACGACAGACAAAACTAGAATTGCATTGATTCACATCATGCCCAAAATGCAAACAATTATAACAAATATTTTTCTTACGAACTAAAGCAAATCTATCTTGAGGGGATAAGTTTAAAAATTGCGAACACTTTGTCAACGTATGTTGAGCATTACAACATAAGCAATTCTTATTCTTATGATTCTGTTCATAAGACCGATTATCATTTGACGGTTTTGAAACTGGTGTGACATTAGCAGCAAACGAACGAAGTTGCCGTTGCTGCAACTGGTTTTCTATGCGATTATTGTGACGGTGGCGCATATTCACATTAGCCACACTAGAAAATTTATTGTACTGTCCGCTGTTAGTCGAACATATAATTTCCTCAGCTGATATTTCGCGTTCTAAGAAACAAATCAATGTGCTAACGTTTGGAATGTCTGACGAATTAGTTAAAGAACGTTCATAAGATTTACGAGTGTTAATAGGTATTTTTCGTAACAAAATGCTAAGTAACAAAAAACTCCATTCGCTTACGGGAAAGTGCATAATCTCCAGTGCTTTGATGTTTTCTTGGTAGACATTTAATAAATTACGTATACTTTGAGACGATCTATCGGAACACTGTTCGATGTCGAGAATTCTGTCAAGGTGTTTTGTGGCAATAACTCTTTTATTCTCATAACGAGATATCAAAATATTTAAAGCTACCGAATAGTTCTCGTCTGTAATAGGGATAGATTTAATTAAATTGTGGGGTTCGTTGTGTACCGTAAGTAATAAGTAACGGAATTTTTCTGCCTCTGTGTAGGCACTGTTTAAATGGACTAATGATCGAAACAAATCGAAATAGGAAGGCCAATCCGTAGGATCGCCGCTGAAATTAGGCAAAGGCAAAGTTGGTAAATTCTTATTATAATTAGATGACTGAACTAAAGGCGTTATTAACGGACGACTCATACGTCGTTGCTCTTCATCCACCCTCTTTAAATTATTTAAATTAGTGATAATAGCGTAGTACAAATCATTGAAATCGTTGCGTATCTTAATCTGTTCCTCTTTGTTAAAAGACCTTAACTTGATTAACGTTTTTTCAATTTTAGTTTGAACTTTATTGAATTTACGTTGGTGAGAATTTAAATCAGTAGTTCGCGAGCGAAACTGTTGGACATCTGTCGCTGCGAACTGTAATGTTCGTTTTAAATCATCGAGAATAAGATCTCGTTCGAATAAATCTTGTTCACACGGCGATTCATCATCAGACATTTTGCGTAACAAAGATGACTGCTTCGAATTCGCTGCGTCACTATCCATGATAATAAGTACGTAATACTGTTTAGAGACAACACAACTGAAAGATAGCAATCCGGTTCGAACGGATCAAAAGAAATTATGTACGATATTAAGCAGGGGTTGGCGACTCACCGCAAGCGATCCTTTACCGCCACGGGTTCCGAGGGCTGGGTTCTGGAACGGGGTGCGTCGACGCGGTTACCAGCGAAGATATCATACACGATATATAGTCCATAGGCACTGATCCACCGTTCTTCCGAAATGTGCTTATTCTCGATAACGAACAATTCACCAAGCTCAATCAAAATTAGGTGCGCGCAGTTAGCAATTTGAATTCACAGTAAAAACCGTCACCCAAGGATTAAGGGTGGGGATTTGGAACGAAGACAGCTAATCGCCTTGCCCATAGACAATAAAAAATTTTCCCACAGTTCTGTTGTCTTTGTATAGCTAATTATCAATCATCTGTTTCGTTACGGAACAATCTCATTTACTCTTACATGAACGTCGTATTCATTGTTCTCTCCGTATTCATAAAGCCCATAAAGAACAATTTTCTTACTGTTTGTTTCTAGTAAATATGGGTTTTCTGTAGCCATAATATTATTTTCTATGCTTCTTAATTGGTTTTTTTATATTTTATTTTCTTCTTCCAACTTATTTATTTTTTGTTTACTTCTTGTATGTCACTTTTGCTTTGATCAGTCAAATTATATAACATAGTTATTTCTTGTTTTAATTCTAATATAAATTTATTAATTTCTGTGTGACTTGTGGTTTTTAAATCCGAGATGACTGAATTATAACTTTCTTATATATACTCTTTATTGCACAAAAAACAAAGTCAACATTACAATTGTATGTAAATCACAAGCAAGGGTGGGCTTATCTCTATAAGAGATCTCTTCCAGCCAACCAGGCGGTGTGGGAGATCAAGCAGTAACGGGAGACTGACAAGTGCATAATTCAAGTTTCTTAGCTATAATATTGCTTATATTTTCCAATGTCAGGTCACTATCAGCTTTATAAGCTATATTTACTTCCCGAGTGCTTATGGTGTCACCTAAAATACTGAGATCTTCCGAGTTTAATGAACTGTTTATTTATGTAGTTCTTGAGAACGGATAGGAGTATTTTTATTATCTTGTTTCGGTAATTTACAAAAACAGAGTTGGCATTTCCATTTCTTTTTGTGTTCCATTGCCATCGTATTATAAAACCGTTGTGTTGATACATTCGCACAAATAATATCATATTCATTATTACAATCTAGACAGGTCATATATTCTCGATTTGGTATAATTTGTAAACATCCAGCTCACTTTCTCGCCATCTTTGTAATTTGTAATAAGTTGCTACCACACAAAACAGCGCTAGATCAATTGGTTATCGATTGTAGCAAAGTCTGCCGCTGTAATAGTAACATGCATCACCAACAGGTAGCGCTGTTGCTGCCATTTATTATGTATGATTGTTATTTTCTAATATTTATTATATTTAGCAATATGAATTTTCGTACCTTTTTCTGTATAGTTATAAATTCCCTTCCATCTCTATTTTACTGGAATAGGCTGTTTGCGAGGGAATTTGGAACAATAATTCAATCACTAGATAAGTCTTTTTACTAAGATCTTATCTATCTTTGGTAAATATACACTGATTAGAAGTATTTTAAAAACGTAAAAAAAATTGTTATTGTTCGTTCTGTTTAAATGACATTACAATGATATAATGTAAGTGGTTTTCTATACTATTAGATAAAAATATAATACACAAAAATGTTACATCAACATGCAAATACAGCTTAAACTTCAATTAACTTTCGGTCAGTTGCACAAACGTGCATTAAAGTTTAATGACGCCTTTAAGCTCTAATGAATGTCAAATTTGTATGGGTAATGTCGCTTAAAACTAATGAAAATTTAATGGATGTTTGTGCAACTAGCTGTATATCTCAAAAGTGACATTGTGTGAGATGAATCCTTTTTGATTCTTCTTCTTCTTCTTGACGACGGGTGTTCTCCGTAACTCGACATGACAATGTAGAGGTCTTACATTCAAAATGGTCTCTAGTGCTGCTGTAGGAGTGGTCCTCATACTGCCAGATATCGCACGACAGACTCGTCCTTGAAAACTTTTTAGTTCGTCTTTAGTTGATACCTGTGTTGTTTTGGTCCACCATACTATCGCCGCGTAGCTAATGATGGGCCTTATTACAGTCATATATAGCCATTTAGTTATGTACGGGGTCATGCGCCAGTTCTTACCAAGCATTCTCCGGCATTGCCAGTAGATGATGCATGCATTACTCAAAACGTTGTTTAAATATGCTCCCCAATTTAATTTGGAATCAAGAGTTACCCCCAGATATCTTACCTCGCCGGACAGACTAAGTGTGGTATAATTAAGCGAACTGTAGTTTATTATGAGAAGGGCGTGAATAATTCGGATTAGACAAATCACACAAAAAGCAAACGTTAACGACTCACCAGAACGTTATTCAGCTCGCACGGTGATGAAAATGATGACAGTTCAGTAGTATTCAATCCATATTATGTGTATTTTCTTATGCTGTCACTTAATTGGTCTCTTCTGGTGTGTATTTTATATTTTTAATGCGCACGGCGAAGAAAAGGCGGCAGCCCGGGCTACTTTTTCCGAACAGTTAAGTTTCTTTTTTTTAACGCTAGCGGCACGGCTGTCCTGTGCGCTGATTTCCGCTGTTTATCGGAAGTTCCGTTTAGGAACCGCAATGTTGCAAATTGTAATGTCCAACATCGAATACTTAACACACCCCCTACCAAAACCAGTATGATGGTTTTTATGAATTAGAAATTAAAATATCTATATTAAATATATACAGGAATAATTTAAAACCACTGCGAAGATTTTGTGAAAATAAACTTTAAGTAATTTAAACAAACACGTATTTTTTATTTTGATATGTTCTAATACTAAAAAATAAAGTTATCGCTTATCAAAGATCGAGATTTTAAAACTTAATTTATGGACACCGCGCGCCGTGCGTCAGCTGAGCGCTCGCTCGACGCCGTAAGTATGTACTCGTAGGTACCTATCTACACGGGTCACTGGCCGCTCATTTTGTTAGATTCGAACTAGATTTTATGCCATGATCTGAGGTGATTTCTAAGAGTAATTCCAATTTTCCCTTCATACTTTTATGGTTAAGGCCATCACAATGCAAAAAAATAAAAGAGAAACAAATTCGTTACCTAGAAAAAAATATTAACGTTATGCCGAAGTTACATAGGTACTTCTGCGTTAAGGCGTATTTAAAAAAATTAGAATCAACTACGTATTTACAATAATGTTGAATCAAAACAAATACCTAACTAATTACTTACCATGTATTTTAATATTTGTTCAAAATGAAGTCCACGTCTGTCCAGACATAAACGTGCACATTTCATTAAATTGTCATTTAATTTGTTTAAAACACTAGTGTCACTTTTCACTTCACTGAAAGCGTTATTATTTTTTATTGTTAGGTCTTCTAGACTTTGTGCCTCCTCAACATCTCGGCGTTTGACTTCTTCCCATAAGAAAGAGTCCCTCACGTGTGAACAATGCCTCATCCGTCCACAAGATGTTTGCATCGCGGTGATGTAGAAGCCACTCACATAAGGCTCGACGTGGTACTGGGTCTAGGTCATGGAACTGTTGAACCGGCTGAAAGTGGTACGGATGGAGTCCGGCTGTTTTTAGCAGCTTCAATACCGCAGGCTGGCTCACACCAAAGAGACATGCCGCATCGTGGGTACTGACTCTGGGACTTCGTCTGTTAAAATGGTTCGAAGCATTAGGGACCGCGGGGTTACGGATCCCAAAGGCCCGCATACGAGGTATGCTCTTCGTCGCATACTTTCTCCGAATTGCGCTTATGTAGGTTCTCACCACTCAGAAGATAAACTCGTACCATCTCGTAAAACTCACGACGGCGGGCGCGTCGCGTGCGCGGGAACGCGAGGGCACGTCACATCGGCGCGTGCGTATGAGTCTCACTGCCGCGCGCGTCGCTCGGTCCCGGCGGGGCGGTGGGGGCTGTGGCGGGGGGCTACCGGGCGCGGCGGGGTTGCACGGTGGCATACGCAAGAGAAGACGTTTTCATTGAAGTTTTATTTTAAAAAATGTGTCCATATTCTACCGTTTCGATAGGGATAAAAATATTTAAAACATTTTTTTTTAACTAATTATGGAAAAGTGTTCTATTACTGATACTGAACCACCAAAAAACATTTTTGCACTGGAAAAAAAATATTCCTGTATATAAAGAGAAGCCACTGTAACGACTAGTTTACTTTTCATTATTGAAACTAAAAATTAAAAACAAATAAACTTAACAATCATACTTTTAAATATATATATACCGGCTGCATTTAAAATGACTCTCCAAATTTTTTGTAGGCATTAGGTATCGTTAATAGATCACATATATGAAAAAAAAACGGTATGTAAAATTTTCAAAATGAAATGTAAACTTGTTGCAATTACAAGATAATTATAACATTCGCATTGTCACATTAGTTATGAATAAAACAAGGCAGCAGGGGAGCAAGGGCGCGGGCGCAGGGGATGTACGCGCATTCGCCAACAACAATGTCTGCTCGGTTTTTTATTTTGTCGGCGCACATCAGTCAGTCGCCCGCGCACAACCCCTTTGAACGCATGCGCTTCCGCCTTTGCTTCCGTGTTGCGCACCGCCCGTCGCACCGCCCGTCGCAGCGCCACATTTCGCGCGTCGTAATGTATTCCAATCGCGAATATTATGAAATGGTGCAGTGTTACATACATGGTGATCAACGTGACGCGGAGGCCCCATCGTGGGGCCTGCGAGATCGCCGGACCTACCACAGTGTGACTTTTATTTGTGGGGCGAAATTAAAAGACGTGTGTATGTTGAGGAAGCACAAAGCCTCGAGGACTTAAAAGTGCAAATCAGAGCGGCATTTTACCAAGTGAAAAATGACACGGTAGTGCTCGCAAAATTAAAAGACAATATGCAGAAAAGGTGCAAGACTCTGTTTGGAGAGGAACGGTATGTACTTTGAACAATTATTAAAGTATACGTAGGTAAATACGATAGTTAAAGTAGGTAGGTAAATTGATTAGTTGATTATGTACGTAAAGTTGATGATTTTTTAAATACGCCTGATTGCAAAAGAATAGCGAGTTAAGTACCTACTTTGAATTGGTTTAACTAAACAGAATTTTAGGTAACTCGATATTTACTTACCTACTTACTTTATAAATTTAAAGCAGTATAGCTATTGTAATAGTAGGTATCTAATAGGATTTATGCAATTTGACGATCCTAAGCCCGTAAAAGTATGAAGAGGTCTCAACTTTATTTATCATTTCCCCAAGCATTACAAAATGAAAACATTTTAGGTAGCTGCTATTATTACTATCAATGAATTGCGGCAAGGGAGGGAGGGGTAAGTGTAACGTAGTGCGTAAAGCGCATGTACTGGGCAGCGAGAGCGTCCATAAATGTAGGTTTTTTGAAAATAACTTGGTGACGATATAACTCAACATTTTTGTTCTAAACGACATAAAAAGAAAAAACACGTATTTCATTATTTGTCGTAAAGATTAACATACTTAAATTTGGAGAGTGGTTTTAATTGCTTGCTGTATTTATTAATTATTATAAGGCAAGGCACTAAGTTTATTAACAGGTCTTTGTATTATGCTTTTCTCTGTACGGAGTGTCACACATCGGACTACACAGTCAGGACTAGGATGTAATTTTTCTATTTTGGCTAACGGCCATTTACAAGAAGGAACGTTATCGGTTTTTATAATTACTAAATCACCAACTTTAAATTAGATGAAGTTGTAAACCACTTTGCTCTTTGTTGAAGTGTATTTAAATATTCGCGATTCCAAGGTTTCCAAAACATTTGAGAACACTTTTGGACGTACTGCTAACGTGACAGCCTATTTACATAAATATCTTGAAAGTCATATTCAGGTATAGAAATTAAACTTTTACCAATGAGAAAATGTCCGGCGGTCAACACGTTAAATTCATTAGGGTTATCGCTAGCCGGTAATGGACATAGGGGACGCGAATTTAAATAATAATAATAATATTTATTTATTTGCAAAAATATGGTTACAAGGTAGTTTTACAATGTTAGACCAGCATATTTTATCGTCAAGACGATGTGAAAATATTAAAGTCAATATACAATAAATTTTCTGATTTTATATGAAAGAAAATGTCAAAAAATTAAATTACATAAAAATAGCAAATGTCAAATCATAGTCAAAAGATACAAAAGGTTCATATTATAATCAAAGCATTCATATAATAATTAAGAATGAGATTTATCTTGCAAGAATTCATTAATTGAATAATATTTTTTATCCATTAAATATTTAAATAAACAGGATTTGAATGTAATAAATAAGTTTTAATATTATTTGGTAATTTATTATAAATACGTATACTCATACAATATGAGTTCTTCGAATTCACAACGAGTCTTTGAGCTGGAATACATAAATTTGTACGCTTCCTACCTCTAAGTGCAAAATCTTTATTTTGTTTAAATAAATGGAAATGTTTTTTTAACAAATATCCCCATTTCAAAAATATATAAACATGGAAGTGGTAATACATTTAATGATTTAAACAAAGGCTTACATGAGTCCAAGCAGCCTGCACCACAGACTGACCGTATGCATTTTTTTTGTATTTTAAAAGCACGAATTGCATCGACCGAATTATCCCATATCACTGGATGTTTGGAAATACATGCATAATCCCGAAACATGGCCATACAACTTAGCGCAAAGAACAGTATTAATATGTCAAAAAACAATTTCACATAAATTGAGATTTTCAAACAAATATTTGAACAATTTGTTTTCAATTAATATGCTACAACCCTGAAAGCTTATACGTGCCGTCCCGGCGTACACACTCTCTCTCTCTCATTACCTCTCACTCTCTCTCGTTTCCTAGAATACACTTTGATGTCGCTGACGCGCGCACTCGACTGCGTATGAGTTTACTTATAATTAAAACAATTTAAGATTAATCAGGTACATACCTAGAGGCAGCGTTCTAATCACTCTCTCAGCTCTCACTTGTCAACATTACCTACACTTCACCTCCACTTTATCAGTCCAAGGTCTCGATATGCCGGCCACCGCATAAAACACACATAGAATAGAATAGAATAGAAAGCGTTTATTTGGTATAAAATATAAAGTAACAAAATATTACATAGCAAAATCAAAAAAATATAAATTATACCAAACGGGCCTCTGCTCAGTATGAGCCGAAGCAACGTTTGCTACGGCACTGATTTTCAGCAGATGCCCCGAGACTTTAGGTTAATATTTATAATTAGTGATACTAATATTAGTTACTCCATTACAATTATTATTTAATTAAAACAACAATTAAAATAACATTTCAGTATAACAAATTCACATGAATTTATAGCATGGGGTTAGAAATGGCATCAGGCTGCGGCACTTCAGAGAAAGCAATCACTACTCTGTAACATTTGACATACTCTTTAACATTCGGCCGGCCTTCCTGTATCAAACTATGGAATGAACCAGTTGTATGTAACCGATTCACAAGTGCCGCGAAGCACCGCACCGGTAAGAAGGAAGACGTCGAGGGTCATAAAGCCGCCGAGCCGTAGCAAGATTAACGTCACAAGCACCAACACACATTATCATCTCGTAATATTAGGCATTTGAGTACGAACTCATTGCACTGACCGCACACAAACACAACACACAGGTAAACAGAACGAGTATGAAAAACAAACCAAAAGTCCCGAAAGAACGAAAACGTAAGATGACCTTCTAAATTCTGAAAACTCACAAGTACGCCGATGAAAGTCTCGGCCGCGACTGAAGCGATGATCAAAACTACATAGGTAATTATTGAAACTCGAACACCAATGTAGGAACCTAAATCAAAAGTGCACCGATTTAGGGTTCCGCGTCATCAAATTCTGTGTTAGGTAAGCTATCTAACAAAAAATCGTTATTTTATTATTTAATTAACAAAATTATAATAAGGCATAAAAAATGATTGATTAAATTGGAAAAGAAAAGAAATATTATTTACTAGCTGACCCGACAGACTTCGTCCTGTCAAAAAGATTTGTAATGTGGCAGTTTTTTTGCCTACGTATTTAAAAAAATTCTCCTGAACAGAACCGTCACCCTGGTGATAGGGCGTTGTGAATAAAAAATAATTAAATAAAACATATATAAGGATTTAAAAGTAAGTAATCGCTTTATTGTTAATCATGTGAATCATAATTATTATTGCAATGTATTAATAGTAATAGTATTAAATATAGAAAAAAGAGATTTTTATGATCATAAAAACACATTACACACAACAGCATTATAAAAGTAAACTATTCGAATTAAAAAAATATATAAACATTCTCAAGGAAAAATGCTGGAAGAATCCATCTACCTGTACCCCGGAATGGGACTCGAACCCATTCGCGATCCAGGGACTGCTCTAACCAATGAGCTATCTAGGACCCAACAGCTTTGCTACTACAGAGCGTATTTTCATCAATGTTCCGGCAATACATGTAATGACGTGGAAACTGATGCATTTTATCTCGCGTGCCGAAACTAATACAAAAGAAACGCGAGTTTCGGAACGCGACATTAAACTCCTCCAACTATGTATTCTGTGCTCCAACGCACACACGCACATTGTTTTGATAGATATGATCTTTGACGTTAGGAACACACCTACATTGCTTAGACAACAGTGAGTGCTTGTAATTTAATATGAACTTTATACCATAGCAATAAAGCTCAAATTGACTACGTTTTAGTTACAAATCATTTGTATGGGAAAAAGAAAAGGGCTATTTTTAGGGTTTTTCCAGCAATAATTCTAATTTTTCTTGCCGTAAAAACCATCCTTGAACTTCAACGAACATTTTAAAAAAAGATTTGGCCAAATTGGTCGAGGCGTTGTTGAGTTATGCGCTTACCAACACATTTTGCGATTCATTTTTATATATATAAAGATTATTATTAGACCTTTCCATTACAACTAACCTTAATTTAATTATTATTTATACTAAGAATAAGCGAGATATTTAGATTATTTATATCATTTTAAAGTCCGTATTTTATTGTTTCGTGAAAATAACACTGCTGCAATTAATCTACAGACACATCAGAAACCCGAGTTTCTCAATACACATCGTCGTCGATTTTATGTCTCTGTCGCTCCTTCTTGCATAGACTAATGTGAGCAATAGTGCAGATATCTAACTTCAATCAAAGTATTTCAAATTCTTTTTTATTTTGACTGTATTATTAGAGAAGTTTTCTTAATGATAGTTTTTGAAACACCGTTAATCACAAGATTGGTGTACTGAGATCCTCTTTTTTCTAATGTTATAATGAATGGAGTATAGGTATGCCGAACTCAATGGACACCCGATCTGCGTCTCCGTCAAAAAGAGCAAGTGCGGCTTTTCAGTCTCTAGGTGGTGGTGGACTGAGGCAAGGTTTGAATGCAGACCTCGAATATTTGTGAGGTGCACTTTTAGCGAGGGGAAGTGCAGCCGCAGTGAAATATACTTTCTATTGCTCTTTTTTTTCATATTGAGTGAATAGGTTGGATGGAAGACAGTAGTTGAACGAGGCACTGCGTCATTAACTAAGGGACAGTGTCAGCGCTGCCGTGCTTATGGGGGCCTAGTCTGGAGACCGCGGAGATGCCCGAACCCCCCCAGAGATCGTCATCAGGTCCCCTCTTCCGGTCACCAACTGGTATGATGGAGCCACTCCGGGATTTTTCGCAGATGGCGGGGCAGCCTTTCGTGGGTGGCTAACCCATTACTTGGGCTCCCAACTATCTACGGTCGGCCAGCGGTGCACCGTGCTTCGGATCCCGCTGCCCTCCACGACTAAGCTCCCGACACTGCAACATACTAACCCGTCACAACCGGTCCATCAACGCAGCGCAACTGTTCAGACCCATTCGGCTTCATCAGACATCATACCGGAACACGACGGATCGTTTGGCGGTATGGCTTTGTCTGATGGGTGGTAACCAAAAGCCGGCAGCCGATGTTATGGCCTACCACCGGAAGGCCATAACATCAATATAGATAGAAAACATCCTATTGTCATTCCTAACAACTCTCGTTAAGCAGAGCTTCTCATTGATGAAGCACACACACTCAATTTCCATGGTGGAGCCCGCCTATCAACAGCCTTTTTACGGCAAAAATATTGAATTTTAGGAGGTTACGAGGTTGTGTCACATGTCGATATCACAAACCGACTACACATACCCAATTAATGGGCGATCTACCAGCTTCTTATATCACGCCATCGTGACCTTTCTATCACACTGGCGTGGATCTGACTGGATTCGTAAAAATAAATTCCAGTAAAGGACGAGGCATAAAAATTACGAAAGGCTATGTCGTTGTATTTATATGTATGGTTACCAAGGCCGTTCACCTCGAATTGGTATCAGACCTGACTTCATCAGCATTTTTATCAGCTTTGCGTAGGATGACAGCAAGACGAGGAGCCCCTCAGCATCTATATAGCGACAACGGAACCAACTTCGTTGGCGCGAATCGAGTCCTTAAAAAAGAATACATAGATTTGCAACGTACACTTGATGACAACTTCTTCACAGTTATCACCGACATGGAGATCGAGTGGCATTTCAATGCACCATCCTGGCCGAGCGCGGGCGGTCTATGGGAGGCCGCTGTAAAAAGCTTAAAACATCATTTGAAAAGAGAAATTGGCGTTCAAAAGTTGACGTTTGAGAGTATTCTACTCTTCTAGCACAGCTTGAGGCCTGCCTTAATGCAAGACCATTATGCGCTTTAACGGAAGATTGTGAAGACCTGGATTACCTAACTCCATCTCACTATTTAACCAGTGGTCCCACATTAACTATAATCGAGACTGAAAAAGATCAGCGTACTAGGTGGCAATTAACACAAAAGATATTCGATGATGTATGGAAAAGGTGGCGTGACGAATATCTCTGTCAATTTTCAATAAGAAGTAAATGGCGCCAACCAACAGAAAATTTCAAAATTGATGACATCGTAATTATCATGGATACCAAGCTTCCTGCAGGGAAATGGGCGTTAGGCCGCATTGTTGAATTACATCCGGGAACCTCGGCCTCGTCCGTGTTATCACCCTTAAAACGAAAAATGGTCTTATCAAAAGACCCATCACTAAAATATCCCGATTACCAACAAGCAAAACAGAAACGATTAAAGAAAGCATTGAATCTAACAAACCGCAAAAAGTCGTCGCTGCCGCCACTACAAATATAAAACAAAAATAATACTCAATACTCAATCGTTTATTGCAAACCATAGTGTTATATAGATGTTACAATTATTATTAAATTCAAACTGTGGACCCTGACGGGCACAGCAACAATACATAGAAAAGAGGAAAATATTATGTTTATACTCATTTTAAAATCAAATTATAATTTTATATAAATACTAATGTCTTATAAGTGCAATATATAATTCATTCTAAAGCATTACAAAAACTCCGGATACAATATGCTTTATTATAAATCACATTAAAATACAAATAAACATACCAATAATTACATTTTATTAAAAGATTAAAAATAATAATAAAATTAGCTAATAATTTAATTAAATGATAAAAATAAATACAATTTTCTATCAAAATCTAAAATTGTAAAAGATTTGTTGTTAATAAATACATTTTATTATTTGTAAAGTCATTATATAACAAAAATGTCAAAGGATCAAAATTTACAAATAAAAATCGTTTTAGAAATATTCTATCACTTAATTCATTCTTTATTTGGTCCGGTAGTCTATTGTAAATTTTTATGGACATGATAAGAGGGTTTGATGCGTGTAAACTTAGTTTAGAAACTGGCAAAATTAGTTTATTCCTATGTCGCGTAGGATATTTTACTAGGGCATTTCCTCTTTTCCTATAATAATCTTGATGTTGACGGACAAACTTACATAATTCTAATATATATATACTTGGCAGAGTTAGAATTTCATATTTTATAAAGTAGGGTTTGCAGCTCCGTATTGTCAATATTTACAAGGATACGCAACAGTTTTTTTTTGTTGTATGAAAATGGTTTGTGCGTCCGTACTGTTACCCCATAAGATTATACCGTAGTTTATCCAAGCGTACGCGTAATACATTGTTAGTGCAGTCTCTATATTAGTTGTTGTTTTTATCTCATACAAAGCGTAAATGAAGCTGGCAATTTTGGATCTCACCTTCTGAACATGAGGCCTCCAAGTCATACGATTGTCTATAGTTATTCCCAACAAACAAAACTCGTCAACAACGTCCAATTTGGTCCCATTATAAATATAATTGATATCTATTGACGGTTTCTGGTAAGGGTGAAAAGCCATTAATTTAGTCTTATTAAAGTTAACTTCTAAATTATGATCACGCATCCACTGTGTTACTTTATGCAATAAGTCATCGAGTTGCGTAGAAAGATTATCTTTGCTCTGACATCGCATAAGTAGAGACATGTCATCCGCAAATAATACACATGACCCAGTCACAACTTTAGGGAGGTCATTTATGTAGACCAGGAATAGTAAACATCCCAGGACGCTTCCTTGAGGGATGGAAGCGTTTATAATTTTACCAGTCGATCTTATATTCCTGATTTAATTAGTTCCAGGGTCAAAAAATTCTATTTCTACGAATTGTTCCCTATTCTTTAAGTATGACTTAAACCATTCGTGTGCCTTTTCACGGATTCCAATTCCGTACAATTTGTTTAAAAGTATATTATAGAGCACTTTATTATATGCTCTCGTCATATCTAGCAGTATACCTACAGCATACTTTTTCGTATTTACTATATTGAAACGAAAGGCAGAATATTTAATTATAACAATATTTTTATGTATCTCTCTTATTTAAATCTTATTTAATTATATCACTTATTAATTATACAATCTTATAAGGACTCGCAGTGATTTGATTCGCACAAGTGCACACGATAGAATGACCCGAGAAATGAGCGCTCCGGGTATTTATAAGCTTCACGCTTGACAGTTGGCAGTGACGTCACCAACGGTCGCTGGCTGGCTTGGCTGACAGTTATACATTTAACTGCCGTGGCGTGGCTTGGCTTTGGCTGAGCTTGGCGTTACAGTCGGCCATCCTGTAACAATTGCTCCCGCAATGGGATACAAAAATCATATTAGCTTTCTAATAGGTCAATAAGGTCTTCAGTATCTAGCTGATCATCAGAACTGCTGGCACTGTCAGATACAGGAGCTACGCTACGATATGGTCGTAAAGAGTCAGCTGAAACAAGTCCCGTAAAGCTTTTATAGCCCCTCAAACCCTTAATGCTTCTAATCCTGTATCTGTCGTTGCCAACAATTTTGGTTATAATGTAAGGTCCAGAATATAAATCGTCAAGCTTTGTATTAACCCTTCCAGCACTGCTAGTTGGCGCATGTCTCCATAGAACCAAGTCACCCTTTTCATAAACATGAGCGATTTTACGACGTTTGTCAAAATTACGTTTCATTTTAGAACTAGCCCTATTAATACGCATAGTAGCTGTTTCACGCTTAGACTGAGTAGATTCTGATACACGATCCGGAATGGCGACATCGCAGACTGGCCTGCTATTACGTGCAAACATTAAATCATAAGGCTTAAAACCTGTGGTGTCGTTTACAGTATTGTTTATGCCCCAAATAATATCAGGTAGACAGTTAGACCAGTTATTAGCCGCCTCGCTAGGGTCGGTGGCACGTAAGGCATTTAATATTGTACGATTAGTGCGTTCGACTTGACCGTTTGCACGCGGGCATGCTATCGCGTTTAGTGTATGCTTAAACTGCTTGTCACAGGCGAATTTCTTAAAATATCTACTAGTAAAAGCCTTGCCGTGATCGGTTACGACTCTATCTGGATAACCAAATAACGCGAAAGATTTTTTTAGAACCCTTATAGTTTCTATTGAATTAACTGTCCGGGTACATTCTACAATTACGAATTTTGAAAATGAATCCGTTATAACAAGCATGTATACATAACCTTTCTTAGTTCTACAAAATGGGCCTAGATGGTCGACATGGATCATTTTAAAAGGTTCACTTGGCTTAGGTATTGGATGTAACATTCCTTCCTTCCTGCCATATTGCCCTTTCCCATATGCACAATGTAAACAAGATGTTACATACTTTCTTATAAAACGAGTCATTTTAGGAAACCAAAACTCACTTTTAATTAAGTCCATCGAACGTTTTAATCCTACGTGCCCTATCTCGTCGTGATGCATTTGAACTATTTTCCATCTGGCCGGTCCAGGGACAACGAGTCTATTACCATTGAGCGTCTTTCTATATAATCTATCGTCTATCAAAATATAATTATTTACAATATCGGGCTCAGCAGATCCAGCCTTAAGTTGATATATAATATTTTTTAATTTATCATCCTGACACTGGACAGTATAGAACCAATCACTAACTTCTAAGCGGTTAATATTTACACTATCAATGGGATTCCTGCTTAACGCATCAACGTGTTTCATGCGTTCCCCGGGCCTATATTCTATGCTAATATCGTACTCCTGTATCAACAACCACCATCTCGCGATACGTGGGACAATATCACGCTTAGTTAGTGTGGAGCGGACGGCTGTACAGTCTGTCACTACTTTTACGTGTTTACCTATAACATATACGCGAAATTTTCGTAACGTCTCGACAACGGCTAATGTTTCAAGTTCATAACTATGGTACATAGATTCCTCCCTAGATGTCACTCTGCTAAAGTACATAACTGGACGTAAAGTACTGTCAGATTGCCGCTGTAATAATATACCTGCTATTCCTAGTTTACATGCATCCGTATGTATTTCCGTATATAACGTAGGGTCATACAAAGCTAGCACTGGTTTAGAACACAAACATTTCTTTAATTGTTCGAAACTATCAGCCTGCCTATCGCTCCACAACCATGGCACATTTTTCTTAGTTAACTCTGTTAAAGGGCGAGCTGTCACAGCGAATTTATATATAAATTTACGGAAATAACTACAGAGACCGATAAATTGACGCACTTCATGAACGTTTTTCGGGACCGGAAATTGTGACACCGCAATTAATTTTAACTCCGCAGGTTGAACACCTTTTTCAGATATTTCATGTCCCAAATACGTGATTTTATTTTGCAAAAACGAGCACTTTTTCATATTTAATTTCAGATTTTCTGATTGAAATTTATGTAACACTAATTCTAATAATTTTAAACCGGAATTAATATCAGTTGAGGGTAGTAATAAATCATCTAAGAACGCTAGAATTTCATTCGGTGAACTGTCATTGTGCGATTTTGAATAACGAATGGATTCGACCAGTTTACTAATCAAACGCATAAAAACAGAGGGTGCGTTTGCTAAACCAAAAGGGACACGCAAATATTCATAATGACCTTGAGGTGTTATAAAAGCAGTTTTATGTGTGTCTTCAGGTGCGATTGCTAATTGGTGATAACTTTGTGCCATGTCAAGACTTGTAAAATATTTCATACCGGCTAACTTGGATATTTGATCGTCAATATTTGGCAGTGGATATCTATCTTTTATAGTTATTGTGTTAAGTGCGCGGTAATCTACACATAACCTACTGTCACCGCTCTTTTTCTTAACAAGGATGATTGGAGAGGCGTAATCGGACTCGGACTCTTTAATAATACCAGCATCTAACAAGTCACGGATTTTGGAACTAGCTATTTGTTGTTCTGTGTGCGATAACCTATATGGTTGGCGGTATATAGGCTGCTGAGTGGTCAATTTTATTTTCATATTTAATAAATTAGTGCAACCAAGATCTTTTGTGTCTATTGCAAAGGTGTGTTTATACTGTAATAATAAATGTATTAAACTTTTATGGTCTTTTTCATTTAAACTGCCTGTGTTAATATCGATTATAGATACCCCACCTATGCTATTATTTATATTTAAGTTCATGGTAAGTATGGAGGCGGTTGATAATGTAGGCTGATGTAGCTTTTGAGTACAATTTATTTTACTATTAGGCTCATGTGATGAAATTATATTAGGCAGGCTAGAGAGAAATGGCTTGGCGTGGCTCACCTGAGTTGGCTGGCTGACAAGTTCCTCGCAGGTCTCCGCTCGCGCTAGAACCATGCCCGCTTCCCAGTTGATGTTATCGGCTCCAGTGTTGATAACTTTTATGTAGCCCTCGCGTCCGCGGAGTACTGTAGCTGGTAAGGAGTATGAAACTCCCTGCAGTTCGTAGTGGCGCGGTGTGGTGCACACGTTGTTGCCATCCATATTCTCCGGCATCTGGACTCGGATGATTGAGGCGCCGGGTGGTAGAGATTCCTTGCTCACTGTAACAACCGTAAACTTCGAAGTTTCGTTGACTACGTTGAATTCTGTAGTTGAGTTACAATCCATCCTTAATGTAACTGTCCCGTTAGTCACCACCAGTGACACACCAGGAGCGTTTATAATTGGCTGACCAATCAATAACTGTATGTCTTGCATATTAACGTCTGTTACGTGCGCAATGCATCGCACCTGTATGTAGTCTATCTTTAGGTCGAATTCTACTGTACCACGACTAGTAAGAAGACCACCTGAAAAACCTCTGAGTACAGTGTTTGTAGGTGTAATGTTTAGGGTTAACAGACGTACAATTTCAGAATTAATGACATTCACTTGGCTTCCTGTATCGATATATGACTTCAAATGAATATTGTTCACCCTCGCGAGCTTTTTGTAGACTTCGTTGTAATTTTGTACTAGCTTAATTTCTTTGACGAGGCTACTTGATTCGACTGGACGTTTGGAAGAAGTGCTTGTGCAGCGGGTGGCGATGTGTCCTTGTACACCACACTTGAAACAAGAACGCTGATCGGGTAATGTGCAGTTACGTAGGATATGCCCAGTTTTCTTGCAACGAGGACAGGGATCGACATCTGGGTTTATGATTTTCTTTTCTGTGGTTGGCGGTGGTTTATTGTCCTTGTTCGATGGGCGTGCTTCGAATGTTGCCGGGCGATAATCATCGAGGGTACACAGAAACGCTTCGTACAGCTCGTCGGGGCGCTGACACTGGAACGCTCTCGCATTTGGTTGTAATGAAGGCGGCAATCCTCTGATAATGCACGAGACACTAGCAGCGTCAGAAAGATTGCAACGAAAACACATGGCAATCTTGTCTTGATAATATTTGGTCATTGTTTCGTTCGATAACTTCTTTCTGTTCATCATCTCATCTAATAGCGCGCTGTAGTCACGATGCTTCGGAAAGGCTCGGGTTAGCATGTCTTTCCATTCCTCCCAGGAATAATTGTATTCGTCTAGCCGATTGTACCACTTCCGAGCTTGGCCGCGAAGTTTGTCTTGTAGATGGAAGGCTTTCACCTTGTCATTCCAGGCGTGGATGTCCCCGAGCTGGTCGATTTTCTTCAACCACGTTGACACTGTGCAATCCTCTCCATCGGGGTCAAACTCTGGTATGAGTGATGCTGCACGATGATTTTTGGAACGGCCGAGCGGTAAGGTTTCATGATCAAGGTCATGTATCGCCCTATCGACTTCATTTTCGAGCAGTCGTTTTAGTAATTTTCTAGCTGGCGGGGGCGGGTACTCTTCATCTTCACTGGATGATTTTTGTTCGTCCCACCCATGCGGGCGGACGCCCTGGCGGGATGGATTAGAACGACTACGTTTCATCCCACTTCTGAGTGAAACGAAAGGCAGAATATTTAATTATAACAATCTTTTTATTTAGCTCTCTTATTTAAATCTTATTTAATTATATCACTTATTAATTATACAATCTTATAAGGACTCGCAGTGATTTGATTCGCACAAGTGCACACGATAGAATGACCCAGGAAATGAGCGCTCCGGGTATTTATAAGCTTCACGCTTGACAGTTGGCAGTGACGTCACCAACAGTCGCTGGCTGGCTTGGCTGACAGCTATATATTTAACTGCCGTGGCGTGGCTTGGCTTTGGCTGAGCTTGGCGTTACAATATTGTAAACTTCCTGCATATACCTGTAAACAGCTAAAATCGTTGACTTCTTCTTCCGAAAACCATTTTGGCACTCATCAAAAACCTTAAAACGTTCACAGAAAGCGTAAGTACGATTACACATTGCCTTCTCAAATATGTTAGAGGCTGTAGGTAACAATGCAATTGGACGATAATTGCTAGGTAGAGTTTTTTCATTTTTCTTATAAACGGGTTTTATAATCGTTTTTTTTTTAACATATCGCGTGGTCGCGGTCGCCATGAAATAGCGTCAGCGTGGTCGGGAGAAATGATACTATGTTCCAGGTTGAATAACTATATTTAACTAAACAATATTCGTCTTATATACTACTTAAATCTAAGAGGGGGATATTAGGTACGTGATATGTAACTGCTAAGGAAGCACATTCATCGAACGTGAAATTTTTGCATATTAGTGCATTCCATCCAAATCACGTTTATAACTTGATTCTTAATATTCACATACTACACCTCCCCTGAAAAGGTTAGGTGTCCCTCCCCTGAAAAGATCCTTCTTAGTTTAAAACTACTATTACACAACTTTTCACGTATCATTATAATTTAGAAACTTAACAGGAACACATTTTATATTTATATAAACTTAAATTAATTAAAAAAATCATTCAGCTCACTTCCTAAAATTTCTATAGCAAAATACATTAAACTACCATATACTTGTATAACATAACTCGGATAATTCTCCTATCGTTGCGTCTTGGCGCGCCTCCGTTAGTAAAGAATCGCGATTATATAAATAACAATTTCAGCAGAAAAAAGAAATATTCTTATCATTAGATAAACAATAACAAACTATGAAAGAACATTGACTTTTGACAATTACCAATTAAATGAACATTCATGCGCGTACACAGCTATTATCCTGACTTTGGAATTAAATCATGTTCACTACCGCGACCTTGCTGACATATGAAAATATAACATAACTTATAGTTTATCGATTTTGTAATGTTGTAAGTTTTATATAAACATATTTTTGACATTTAATTACCATTAATTACGCAAAACATCAATTAATCAAATATTAAACTATCGATTTCTAAGTAATGCCTATTGCATTTCTATCATATCTTTCATCTACAAACATTTGTTCGAAATAATTCCCTTTTATGTCTATATTTTTACCTTCTGGGAATTCAACAAAATCATCCGAATTATTTTCGGTTTTATTTATTATACTTTCGTTATAAGTTTCTTCACATTTACTGTTATAATAAATTTTATTAATTATTTCTTTCGGACATTCCACTATTAAGTTTGGTAGGACCACTTTATACTTATTTATTAGATTCTGCAAATTCGCAAACCATTTCTCATCAATAATCAAGCCTTTAACATTTATATCTCGACAAAATACCTCAAAATCATCAATAAATCTTTTCCCTTCGAAAAGCGACGAGGTTTTAATAAACATGGCTGATTTTATTGGCACATAAACACATAGTCCTTTTCTAGAAAAAATACATTTTTTATCCTCAATGTCCTTGTATCAAATAAATCCTTGATGCATAAATCTACATAATAATTAGTTTTTCGATTAAACTGTTCTACAGGCGCACATTTCTTGCCTACTTTAAGATTCTCGATTTTACTTTTATTTTTACTTGGTTTTTTCTTAATATCCTCCAAAGAAAAAATATTTCTATTTGCTATATCAAAATAGTTTTCATCTACAGCGTGTTTGGTAATACCTGTATAATCCCGAAACATGGCCATACAACCTAGCACAAAGAACACAATTGATAGGTCAAAAAACAATTTCATGTAAATTGATATTTTCATACAAATATTTGAACAATTTGTTTTCAATTACTATGCTACAACCCTGTAAGCTTATACGTGCCGTCCCGGCGCACTCGCTCTTTCTCTCTCTCTCTCTCTCATTACCTCTCACTCTCTCGTTTCCTTGAATACATTTTGATGTTGCCGACGCGCGCACTCGACTACGTATGAGTTTACTTGTAATTAAAACAATTTAAGATTAAATAGGTACATACCTATAGCGTTCTAATCACTCTTTCAGCTTTCACTTGTCAACATTACCTACACTTCACCTCCACTTTATCAGTCCAGGGTCTCGATATGCCGGCCACCGCATAAAACACACATCTCCATTCGACTCGACACAGACCGTGTCGTGTTACTCTCGACGTAAAGTCATATCCTCTGTCTCGATGGAATAGGTGATCGGCCGGCCTACCTGTGGCACACTATGGAATGAACCAGTTGTATGTAACCAATTCACAAATGCCGCGAATCACCGGTAAGAAGGAAGACGTCGATGGTTTTCAGGTCTTCCTGACACGTGGCGCTCGTCATAACGCCGCCGAGCCGCAGCAAGATTACCGTCACAAGCACCGCCACACATTATCATCTCGTAATATTAGGCATTTGAGTACGAATTCATTGCACTGACCGCACACAAACATAATACACAGGTAAACAGAACGAGAATGAAAAACAAACCAAAAGTCCCGAAAGAACGAAAACGTAAGTTGACCTTCTAAATTCTGAAAACTCACAAGTACGCCGATGAAAGTCACGGACGCGACTGACGCGATGACCAAAACTACATAGGTTATTATTATTGCAACTCGAACACCAATGTACCTAAATCAAAAGTGTACCGATTTTGGGGTTCCGCGTCAAGAAATATTATTTATTATTAGACCTTTCCATTACAACTAACCTTTATTTAATTATCATTTAAACTAAGAATAAGAGAGATACTTAGATTATTAATATCATTGTATAAGTCCGTATTTTATTGTTTCGTGAAAATAACACGGCTTTATGAAAAAAATAACAAAACTTCAAAGCAAATAATCTACAGAACCTTACTGACACATCAGAAACCCGAGTTTCTCAATACACATCGTCGTCGATTTTATGTCTCTCTCGCTCCTTCTTGCATAGACTAATGTGAGCAATGGTGCAGATATTGAACTTCAATCAAAGTATTTGCAATTTCTTTTTTATTTTGACTGTATTATTACAGAAGTTTTCATATTAATAGTTTTTGAAACACCGTTAATCACAAGATTAGTGTTTTTTTATAGTTAAAAGTCATTTACTACTAACTTTTTCTTTGTTTGGAAATAATAAATTCCTCTCAGATGCATATTTATTCTAGGCATTTATCTTTAGATTTATTTAACTTCTGTTATTTTTTAAACTAGTTCGGCACATGGAGTCGATGACCAAATACAACACAACAGCTGTTTTTAGGGTTGTCAGCGTACAGTTTTACTTCGAAGAAAAAAAGCTGAATATCTAGGTCATGTGCTGGGTTTCAGTCTTAGTGATCATTTTTCTGGGTTCTATTCATCATACCGTATGTGCCATATTCGGGATTATACAGGTATTACCAAACACGCTGTATATGAAAAATCTCTTCATCCGACTTTAAACTTCTATCACGCTTGATCAAATTATCTAAGTCTGTAAAAAACTTGCATAAAGAGCTGCTCTCTTCAGCTACATAGTGAGTTTGCTTATCACATGAAACTCTAAAATCTATATCTGACTTAGTTTGCTTTTGCGATTCATTTAAATGATTCATACCTTTATTATTCTTTATACCTTGAGAATGACTACTCGATTTAAACACATTATTATTGCTACTATATAAAATACTATTCTCATCTACCGCTGCTTGTATCGCATCTTTTAAATATTTAAAATTTCTAGCAATTAATATTAAACTAATACGACTATTATTCAGTCCGGCTGAAAAACATCTAATAGCTAACTTTTCATTTATAGGATGCAGTATTTTATATTTCGTTTTATCATTTTCCGACTGTGCTAACGTTTACTCGTATAATAATTTATCTATCTCTGAACCATACGCTTTGATAGATCTAGTTCCTTGCCTACAATTAATTAATTTAATTTGAATATTAGATGGACACTTTTTCGGCAGAAGACATCTTTTCATGTCAGTAATCAAACTATCAACGTTATCATAATTAGACTTTAAATAAAACTTTTCTACTGATGACAATCTAGTTTTTAGGACAAAATTTATCAATAATTGTTGCGAATTTTCATCAATAACGCTACTATAGTACTCAATATTATCTATTAAAGATATCAATATTTTTCTTGTCCCGAAATTATAGGTAATAATTCTACACCCGTAAGCAAGTCAAACCGCTCCATTATTTAAAAATTTACACTTCTACAAACTTACACATAACGTAGCATTATTATAGCAATTATTTAAGTTACGATACGAAATACTTACATTTTTACCATTGAGATATAATATAATATACGAAAAATTATCAATTGCTCTACAGACACCATAAACACTTCTTCTTTTCCTTCTTCTATATCCAAGCTTCACATTTTGGCTTGTTACATTCTTGAGTATCAGATTCTTCTTTCATATTTTTTCTTCGGTTATCCGCCATTTCTTCTTCGTTATCATTTAATTACTTTTTGTATCGCAACCATTTCAGTTTCTTCAATGACTTCTTTTAAAAATTTCTTGCATCTTCTTTATATATCCAATTGATAAGCAAAGTTAATTTAATTTTCTCGGAGTAAAAATCTTTGCTGTCTATCCCATTATAAGTATGTAGGAAAATAACTTACAGCTTGACCTCCGTCCCATGTCACAACACACACCACTACTTTGTAGCTTCGGATCATCGTGGTCGCGGTCGCCATGAAATAGCGTCAGCGTGGTCGGGAGAAATGATACTATGTTCCAGGTTGAATAACTATATTTAACTAAACAATATTCGTCTTATATACTACTTAAATCTAAGAGGGGGATATTAGGTACGTGATATGTAGCTGCTAAGGAAGCACATTCATCGAACGTGAAATTTTTGCATATTAGTGCATTCCATCCAAATCACGTTTATAACTTGATTCTTAATATTCACATACTACAGGGAAAACACCGACTTCAAAAGACTGATTAATTAATAAGCGAAAAGGAACAGTCAATTCATTAGCACATTGTTTTACTAAAAATGAAGAGATTTCATCTATCCCGTAGCTTTTTTTATTTTTTAAGTTTCTTATGATCAATAATATCTCCCGATCATCCACCGGACTTAGGTACATAGAATTTACAGTAGTAAGGCATACAGGCTGACCCACGACAGCATTATTGGTAATCGAACCTCCCATTGATGCAAAAAAAATATTAAATATACTTAGTATATTTTCAGGTTCGTATACAATATTGTTGTTAATTTTTAATGTTATGTTATTTTTTTCTTTTTGTCGTAACTTATTTGTTCGCTCGTTAATTATATTCTACATAGTTTAAACTTTATTATTTGATTTATTTATTTGTTTTATATATTGTAACCTTTTTGCAGTAGCGACTGATTTCTTTAATACTTTTTATATTTTTTATAATACTGGATTAATATTTCATTGTTCACATTTTGCGTAAGAATTTTAAGTAATCTTTTATTTCGACAAGAACGTTTAATACCAACAGACAACCAATGTTTTTTATATGCTGTTTTTAATTTAATTTTTCTTTTTGGGAAGCATTCATTAAGATTTACCGTCAATATTTTATGAAATTCGTTTTAATTATCGTTTATGTTATTATCTGCCTTTATATGATCATACCAATTTATGTTTTTTAATTTATTTTTGAATCTTTCTACGCTAGTTTTATTGTATAATCTTTTTTCTGAAAACCAGCACATTTTTTGAATCTGAGGTATTGTTAGTTTCGCTATAGTTGCTCGGTGATATGAAAAACCGAAATCTTTTACCGCGGTGCTAAAGTTGCTATGGTTAAAATTAGTAAATATTAGATCTAAACAAGTAGACGTTATTGGAGTTATATGTGTAGGCTCTTTTATATGTTGAGTGTGATTAAATTCAGACATAAAACTTAAGAACTGTTTTGTCTTTGCATTATTTGCTAATATATTTATATTAAAATCGCCTCCTATGACTACATTGTACTAACAATATCTTTTCCCTATATAACCTAATATTTTCTTAAGCTGAGTATAAAAAATTCCCTAGAATTCCAATAAATTGTTACAACTAATAGAGCTTCTCTCGTTATTTCCGTTGCGCAGGCCTCTACAACATAATCCTCAGACATCTTTGCGATTTCCTCTACTTCTTTGCTGTTTATGTCGTTTTGAAGAAGGATGCAAGTACCCCCACCAACTCTCGACTTCCGGCAATATGCAGCTGCAGTTTTATAATTTTGTATGTTCAATAAGTTTAATTTCTCCTGCGTTAACCACGACTCAGTTATACAGATTATTTCAAACTGTGTGTCGTTAAGAAAAGCCGCCAAATCGTCCCTCTTGTTAAAGACGCTCTGAAAGTTCTGAAATAAAAATTTAAAATGTTTTCCGGATATTGCGAAAAGAATTATTTTCCTTACTAAAATTTTCAGAGCTATCTCGAGTTATTTTGTTGTCTGTGTCAACGCGTGCTTTATTTGCATTCATTTCTTTCCCATCTATGTATAACTTATTATAGCGAATTACTGCGTATTGACCTTTTTTTCTAGCTTTCATCATTTCTTCTCTTAATATTTTCCTTTCTTTTAAGCCATTTTCATCCAGATATTCCGAAATTGATAGTTGACTTCCTTTTATAAAATTGCTATTTTGTATTATATATTTTGTCAGTTTCTTACTGATCAATGCTATTACTAAAGGTCTATTTTTGTATTTATTATTATTACTACGACCAATTCTATATGTAGTTTAAAAGATCAATGCGGTAATATTCCCGTAATATCTCATTTACTCTTACATGAACGTCGTATTCATTGTCCTCTCCGTATTCATAAAGCCCATAAAGAACAATTTTTTTACTGTTTGTTTCTAGTAAATATGGGTTTTCTGCAGCCATTATATTATTTTCTATGTTTCTTAATTGGTTTTTTAATATTTTATTTTCTTCTTCCAGCTTATTTATTTTTTTGTTTATTTCTTGTATGTCACATTTGCTTTGATCAGTCAAATTATATATCATAGTTATTTCTTTTGTTATTTCTTGTTTTAATTCTAATATAAATTTATTAATTTCTGTGTGAATTGTGGTTTTTAAATCCGAGATGACTGACTTATTACTTTCTTCAAGTTTCTTAGCTATAATATTGCTTATATTTTCCAATGTCAGGTCACTATCAGCTTTATAAGCTATATTTACTTCCCGAGTGTTTATGGTGTCACCTAAAATACTGAGACCTTCTGAGTTTAAGGAACTGTTTATTTGTGTAGTTAATCTTTTTCTTAAAGTGACGTTGCTATCGTCTAGTAAGGAAACCTGTTTTTTACTTATAGATTCTTCTTGAGAACGGATAGGAGTATTTTTATTATCTTGTTTCGGTAATTTACAAAAACAGAGTTGGCATTTCCATTTCTTTTTGTGTTCCATTGTCATCGTATTATAAAACCGTTGTGTTGATACATTCGCACAAATAATATCATATTCATTATTACAATCTAGACAGGTAAGATATTCTCGATTTGGTATAATTTGTAAACATCCAGCGCACTTTCTCGCCATCTTAGTTATTTGTAATAAGTTGCTACCACACAAAACAGCGCTAGATCAATTGGTTATCGATTGTAGTAAAGTCTGCAGCTCTTTTTTTTTTCTTCTACTGTCGTCTGGTAAACAACACGCTAATTATCTGCTGTTGTACAAATAATATTAATTTCCATTGTTAAATGTGTTATTTATATCCTAAAAAGTGAAAAGTTAATACTGGAAGGTATATAACGTCGTGTGAGTGTATAAATCTATCGAAGATACAAAGTACAGTCTAAATACAGTTGAATCTAAAGTGAAAGTGTATGACGAGGCTTATGGACTTTTATTTCAAGTGCGAATTCTATTAGAGTGGTCTCTATTTCTAACAATTAAACATATTTTGCGTACTTATCATTGCATTTAAATATAGTGCATTATGCCACTCAAACGAACACCTCCAATTACACCTACGACTGGAGACGAACCCGTTTTGATTTTAATTTAAATCCACATAATATGACCCAACAACAATCCGGTTCCAGTCCAAATCTAACTAGCATGGGGAACGATAACCCGTCCAGCCGATTTAAGCGACGTCGAGAAGAAGACTGTTCGTCATTTATGGATGAAATACTTTCACTTATTTACGTTAATTCGGCGCAATCCGATAAAAAGTTTACGGATTTGAAAGCATCGATACAGGAAATAATAACGCAAAATATCGAAATTAAAGAATCCATATCTTTTATATCCAAACAGTATATCGCATTATTCCAAACAAAGATTGAAATACGAAACGTTCCTCGAAAGCCAAGTGAATCCAGTGAAGATTTGTTTAAATATGTGACTATGGCGGCAAGTGTTATCGAATCACCGATTGAACGACATGACATTAAGGACATATATCGTACCGGAAAAAGGGATGGGATATCACCAATCATAGTCGACCTTGTCAATGTAAAGAAAAAGCAAGATATTCTAAGGAAGGGGCGTCAGTTTAATTTAAAAAATAAACAAAACAAACTGCGTACAACGCATTTAAAAATTGAAGGTACTACTAAACCGGTTTACATTGGAGAAAAATTAACACCTAAAACACAGCGTATATATTATATGGCTCGTAATTTTGCTAAAGATAATGGTTTTAAGTATTGTTGGATAGCGAATGGAAAAGTATTTATGCGTGAAAACGATGGTAAACCGCATTTCCTGATTGGTTGTGAAGCGGATTTGAGCGAATTGAAAGTAAAAAAATGACTATCTTGGTTTTTGTCACTTTTAAATATTTTGTATAAATTTCAAATGTGTCCATTTAATTTTGTTTATGTGCTTTTTTTATATAACAGAAAATTATCTTACTATGTCGTAAAACAACAACAATTTGTAACATATTATATATCAGAGCAATTTAATTTTGAAAAAAATATATTCATATATACATATACATACCCACACACTCACCTACCGCAATATAAACTCATACATAAACATTTAATCACATTTTCCTATTTAATACAGACCAAAAAATATAGAATTACACCATTCTTATTTTATTACAATGCTGGTATATATTGTACTGAGTTCACATTGGTTATTATATATTATTTACTGTATCTTTTTATTTTCATTGAAAGTTCTCTTTATTCCTTAAGATTTCCACTAATTGAATGTTATTGGGTAGTTTATCTGGTATGTGGGAATAACAATATATATAAATGGCTAACATAAATGGAATTAGACAATTTGTCTGTGGCTTCGGCCTATCAATGTGATACAGAAACATGTAACTCATTAGTAAACAATTCTAAAACGAGACTTAGGGTGGCTACCCAAAACATTCGCATTATTTTTAAAAACTTTGATAGCTTAGTGGTCCAACTATCCGGATTTAATTTTGAAATCGATATATTGATTTTGACTGAGTGCTGGCTAGTTGACCATAAAACTATTCCGGATATATATGGGTATAATAGCTATTTTTCTCGCAAACGTTACAACCAGAATGGAGGTATCGTAATTTACGTAAAGAAAAATTTGCTTTGTTCTATAGTTGAGCCAGAATTGGAAGGAGCAGACTTCTTACTTGTGAAGATAGAGTCTAACATGTTTATTTCGGCCATTTACAGGTCTCCATCTATTCTATGTACAGGCTAATCGGTGGATAGCATTATTAGACCAATTAAACACTTGACCGTTATTTGAAACTTTATGGTTTGAGATAGGCTCTATGGTTTCCTGCTTGCCTATTTGCCTCTTTTTCTACATATCTTGCCTTTCATTCGCACATCTGACGTCACTCCACTCGACCACCAGGCAGGCTTTGCGCGCTTGCTTCATTGGCGTCTTGTTTCCTGCAGCGCACGGAGGTGCTTCAACGGGTATCTAGTGAGTACATTAACGAATCTTTCTTCTTAGAAGTCAATTTTGTAGATACCCTAGCCTCTTTTATTATATTTAAAATTCATGAAATGAATTCAAAAATTTTTTATTTATTTTTTCAAAGTAATAATTTTATATTTGGTTTTTTATACGACCTCCGTAGCCGAGTGGTTCGCACGCCGGTTTCAAGGTGTCGCCATCTCTGAGGTCCCGGGTTCGATTCTCGGTCGGGTCAATGTAGAAAATGAACTTTTCTATATTGTCTCGGGTCTGGGTGTTGTGGCACCTTCGTTGTCTCATATACTCCATAATATGGGAGCTTTAGCTACTCATCTTGGAATCTGAGCAATGTATGTGAATTCTTTTTTATATATTATATATATATACAAGTACGTAAATCTACAATTTTGCAAACCGTATATGAAGCATTTTTGATCAATAGGGTAGACTTTACTTTCTTTCGAAATTGTTCAATTTCAAATGTGTAATTATTTATTTTTAGAATTTATCAACTACCCTCTTTTTGCAATAATAAATTTCTTTTATCTAGATATTTTCAGAGAATCATTAATTTCATAATGAATAATTCAAAGGATGGAAATGTTTACAGTAATAATGAGAATACATTACATAGTGATACGGCTAATAACGGATCTCACAATCTAACAAAGAAACGAAATAAGCGTTGTCGCAGTTCCTCGAGTAGTAGCTCTTCGAGCTCCTCGTGTAATTCTTCATCATTCTCATCGTCTTGTTCAGAGCCTGTGCAGTCAAAGCGTAACCGTTAACGCGAGAATCGTCGTTTCAGTAAATTAATTCGCGCAGTGTGTCCTACGTAAACGAGTGTCTTATTACGATATTCCATCCACGTCGCGTTCGAATCGTAATTACGAAGAAGTTATAGATGGTAACGTTAGCGAAGAGTTATTTCGAGATTGTAACGTTAGCATTTATTCTCAACCCGGTTTTAATTTTGTAATCGAAACAAAGTTAAAGGAACCCTCAGTTCCTAAAACACATCAAAGTTATTTGAAAATATTAAAAGATATTCAGCAGTTTGATAATAACGAACGGTGTTAAGTCCGTTATGCAGACACTCGGAAATCTTATAATCTTTCACCCGCATTAACTGATTTAGACGTTAATGATGAACTAAAGATATTTGAATGAGAAAACCATTTGCTGCGTTAACTTTTGTGTACTGAAGCAACGCGATGCTTTATAAACAGCCTTACGATCTTTGCTGCAATAGGGACACGATACAACTGTGTTCTATTATGAGCAATTTCATGAAATCAATTCCTTTGAAATGCTACAAATTATTTGTGGTCATAAGGCCTAAGTAATACAGATGAGGAGAGACGCTATTGTAAATTTCGTTCGAGATCCGTTAATTAAAGTAGCCTTAAGAAAAATTCCGCCATCCTGCTAATAAGGCTAACGAACCTCCTCTCACTGGGGCAGGTATTTCTCAATGCTCCCTCGCCAGGAAGCGCTCATGATTATTGTGCATCTACGCATAGATCCCATGCAAATCAACCTCCGCAAGGTTGGTATCAATCTCCTTCCTCGCAGGGACAGAAGGCACAAAGCAGAACATTTATTCAAACAAGAGGAATTGACTACCCTCCTATAAAAAACAGGTAGAGTGCGAAAAGCTTTTGTGATCTTGAACAAAGCAGACTAACGAGCCTCCCCTCGCTGGGGCAGGTATTTCTCAATGCTCCCTCGCAGGGAAGTGCTCATGGATATTGTGCATCTACGCATATCTCCCATGCAAATCAACCTTCGCAAGGTTGGTATCAACCTCGTTCCTCTCAGGGACAGAAGGCGACAAGTAGTGATTTTACAGGTCCATCCATTGAGAATAATGCACAGGCAATTAATGTAAGTTTTGACAAACAGGCATTCAAAGGGGGCCAGTTGTCGCAATATCCTCACCGTTGGTGTTACTGAGCGCTCCATATTATATTCTGAGGCTCAATCAGGGGTATCGCATACCCTTTCTTCGGGGGTATCGCAAAGTCGTCTTTAGTTGTACCAAATCCTTACGACAACCGGTTTGCCACTCCTATCACCGACACAATGACATCGTTAATATTACTATTATAGAGTCAAGCTGTTCTCGAACCAGTCGAAATAGCACCACGCTTTCTTTCAAAGATGTTGCTTGTTCTAAAGACCGATGGCTCTCCACGGCCCATTTTCAACCGTTAAACGATTTTGTCATAACAGCCCCAAAAGTCACAAACTGGGTAGCCCAAAGTCTACGAGCACAGGGGATACGTATAACTGTTACTTGGACGATTTTCTCATGACCCACTAAGATCAGCAGGTCTTACAATTTCGAGTTCAGCTCTCGAAAGAATGCAGTTTCTTGAGTGGCAAGTAAATCTGGAAAAATCTATACTAGTTCCTCAACAAAGCCTTGTTTTTCAGGGGATGAAAGTAGCGCAGCAAAGAGAATTACAGCCTTATCGGCCTTTTTAATTTTTCCAGCTTCGTAATCCCTCAAGGGCGATTACATATATATATATACCAATCCACCCTTCTATGGCAAAGCGACAACAAAACTGCTATTGCTTACATTCGAAACGAAGGTGGAACAAAATCCGCATCTGTGATAAATATGGCATACCAAAATTTTCAGTTAATGAAGCTGCATTTAATTTGAATAATTGCGTATCACATACCGGGAAGGTACAACGGCCAGGCAGATCATCTATCTCGTTTCTGATTACCACCAGAGTGGCATCTTCTACCTGCATGTGCAGAAATTGTGTTCAAAAAGTTTGCTATGCCTGTGATAGATTTATTTGCATCAAAGACTGCTCATGTCGTTGCGAATTATATATTTTTTTTTGGACCAAAACGATGTTCATTCAATTTATCACGGAGCTTTTTCCCGTTAATAGAACTATGCGAAAGGTTGGATTTTCCTTCCTCCTTATCTAATTTTCAAAGAGTTAAGTCACCTCAACCAAGCTCAAGGCACTCATTTCCTCAGTGGGATCGAGTAATTTGGTGAGCAGGTCTGAAATCCACCGTTTACCATACCCCACCTAAGTCGTTACCTGATAGATACCTCAACGAATTTTTCCATCTTCGAAAGTACAAGAGATGATATTGGTAGTGTGGATTTGTAGGGCTGGTCAAGTAACCTAACTGACTGGGACGAATCCCAGCTCAATCTTTTACAATCATCATGGCGCTCATCTACGCGCAAGACATATAGGGCAGCCTGGCTTAGGTGGCTTAAATGGAATAAGCTACATAAGTTTAATGCTTTTCAACGTAATGGTTCAGTATTAGCAAGGTTTTTAGCTTATTTATACCTTAAAGAATTATTCTCTTATTTTAACACAGTATTGTTACGTAATATCCACGTTGTGTAATACAGAACTATCAGGTTCCCATAGTTCTCACGTGTTTATTCGACACGTTATTAAGTCAATTTCTTTTAAAAACCCCGTAACACACAAAACGTCTGTTTGGGATGTTGATAATCTTATGTCTTTTTTAAAACATTATACTTTGACAAAGAAAGCAAATTCTTAGTCTCTGGACACACTGCAATATGACTTTGTTTAGGTCGTAGAGTTCATGACCTTACTTTATTAGCAGTAGATTTTGACCATTTTAAGAGAAATGACGACTACATTATTTTAAAATGTAAATTTATATATCTACTAAAACTATTGCACATTATCAAACAGTAAATATGTGATACCCTTATTTTATGACGTCTGTTACCCCATATTTTTATGCAATAAATGATTGATTGATTGATTGATTTATGGCCTAGGTTTGGATCTAAATCTGATAATTCTAACTGCAGGCAATCGGATTGGAAAATAATGACAGATACAAGCAATAAAAATCTCGATCCCGTTTATTGGGTAAATAAATGTATGAACCTATTACAAGATCGACAAATAATCTTTCAGTCGACGAAATCTTATCTCGTAGTAACTGGAGATCTGAAAATACTTTTAGAAAATTTTATAAACGTGAACGTGTCCAACTTCAGCTAGTACGAATCAAAATATTATAAATACTTTTGTAACAATTACAAATTGATTAATTATATAAATTTAAGCAACATCACTGATTTTGTACTACTTTCAGTTTAGTAATTATTACAATTTGCATTGACTTAATAACTAAGTAAGTCTTTGCTACAAAATATCAAGCTTATTTAATTTGATACAAAGATTATGTACCTCGTATATCGAACTCTATAATATGAAACAAACAATTGTGTAATTTTCTTTCAAATCCATTTTCATGTTTAATGTATCTTTCTATCACATTGGCGTCGTTCATCTCCACCAGGCGATAACAAACACGTCTCAAACCATAAAGTTTCAAATAACGGTCAAGTGTTTAATGACAGCGTTTTTCCTGAAATAAAACGCTTATTAAATACTTACCTTATTTGAAACTTTAATTTAAATGCTGCCTGGTTGGTTTTTCGACTCAATGAAGCAAGCGCGCAAAGCCTGCCTGGTGGTTGAGTAGAGTGACGTCAGATGTGCGAGTGAAAGGCAAAATATGTAGAAAGAGAGGCAAATAGGCAGGCAGGAAACCATAGAGCCTATCTCAAACCATAAAGTTTCAAATAAGGTAAGAATTTAATAAGGTAAGTTTTATTTCAGGAAAAACGCTGTCATTAAATCTGCCAATAGTAATATAATTATTGTTGGGGATATTAACATTTATATTAAGCCCAACAACAAGGATAGAAATAGCCCTACCTATTTAAATTTAATTGCTGAACTTGGTTTGTTGCCGGGACATACTTTACCTGTCGGTTGCAAAATTGTTTAGATCATATTATGCTAAAAACTGAATTATCAGCGAGCGTATTCGTCGTGGATAGCACAATAACTGACCACTACTTTGTACTGTTAGACCTTTGTCTTGCGCATTTTCTGGTAGTCCTGTTATAGTTAATAAAACCGACTTTGATGCAACTGTTAAATACCTTGAGGGAATAGACTTCTCATCCATGTCTCCTACTTCAAAAGCGAATGATTGTGCAAATAGGTTTGTAAATATACTATATAACGCAGTGGAATTAAATTATAAAACATATCGTATTCCTTGCAAAATGAGAACTATTAAACCATGGATTACACCTGGTTTACAGCGTTGTATCCGGCATAGAGATAAATTACAGAAGGCATTGAAAGGAGATCGTCATAATATAATGTTAGTAGTAACATATAAACGATATCGTAATTTTTGTAACTCACCTTTAAAAAAAGTTAAAACGGCTTACGAGAAATCTCAGCTCGCTAGTGCCAAAACAAATAAGGGTAGATGGAGTGCCATTAAATCTATAATTAACTGCACCAAAGCTAAAACCACTCCCATGGAATTAATTAAAAATATAAATAGCGCAGAAACGGATATCATAGCCGTTAACAATTACTTTTTAAATATTGGTAAGCAACTAGCAGATTCGGTGAAAGGATCGAAATTCCATTCCATATGATTTTGAAATTCCATACCAGTCTAACTCCATGGTTTTGATTCCTCCAGACGAGTCTGAAGTGCTAGACCTCATCAATGCTCTTAAGAGTGATTGTGCCACGGGCTGGGATTCTATTCCTGCGAAATTACTCAAAATGGCAAAACATGTCTTAGTGCGTCCTCTTACAGTTCTTTTTGAATTATGCTTTACACAGGGTATCTTTCCATCTGTTTTTAAAAAAGCTCTTATTGCACCCGTCTTTAAAGGAGGTGACCGAAACTGTGTTTCAAACTATCGACCAATCTCTGTTCTAACATCACTTTCCAAATTGCTCGAAAGAGCACTTAATAATAGCTTGGTAAACTTTTTGGAGAATAACAAAATATTATCAGACAATCAATATGGTTTTAGACAGAGTATAAGCACGGAAGACGCAGTAGGTCGAATGGTTGATCATATAGTGAAGCAACTAGATAGTAAAAAAAAGTGTACTGGCATATTTCTTGACCTTGCCAAAGCATTCGACACAGTTTCGATCCCCAAACTTGTGGAAAAGTTGACTCGCGTTGGTGTTAGAGGTCATGTGCTCGGAATTTTTAAAGACTAACCGGTCGTTGTCAAAAAGTCAGGATTGACAAATATACTAGTGCAAAGGCCCCAATAGTGTACGGCGTTCCCCAAGGCAGTATTCTTGGCCCAAGCCTCTTCCTGGTATATATCAACGATTTATGTCAAATGACATTACGTAATGGTAAGATTTTTACCTACGCTGATGACACCGCCCTGATATTCCAGGGGAAGACTTGGACCAACGTCAAATTGGTCGCTGAAATGGAGCTACATAAAATCTGTAATTGTCTTACTGATAATTATCTCACTCTCAATATAGCCAAATCTAAATACTTACAGTTCTCTATCGCAAAAATAGCTCTGGCTGATATAGACATGAAAGTTCATTCATGTGACCTATCACAGGGTGTGAATTGTTCATGCCTGACAATTTCTAAAGTTTCTAACATAAAATATCTAGGAGTTCAAATTGATGATAACTTAAAATTCAATTTACATCTCGATCTTATTGCTAGTCTTACGAGGAAACTTATTTGGGTTTTTAAAAGACTCAGGCTTGTGGCTGATTTCGAACTTTTACGATCTGTTTACTATGCTTTGGCTCAGTCTTTTCTTTCTTATTGTATTAGGGTATGGGGTGGCACATGCAAAACCTTTTTGATACACCTAGAAAGAGCACAGAGATCACTCTTAAAAACTATGAACTTCAACCCTTATAGGCATCCGACTAGTTTACTTTACAAAAACTGCCAAGTGTTAACTGTCAGACAATTGTACGTACAACAAATGATACACAGGCAACACAAAGTCACACCATATGATAAAGCTACTTATAACCAGTGGTCGGAATTAGGTAGAGTTATTCATGTACTTACATTGATTTCATACAGCGAAAGAATAAAGTGGATATGCCTCAAATCCCGAGATTAATTTTAAAGAGCAGAAAAAATTCCGTGATTTCTTAAATAAAAAGTTATTTACTTTTACACAATTTAAACTACTGCACGCACGACGTTGCCAAACTTACATCAATGACATCGGATGTCCAAAGTTGCAAAATACCAATACGCGCGATGTTGCCACATTTGTAGTTCGCACAACACAGCTTGTGAGAACAAAAGAATACAATAGCGCAAATGCGGAGCACCCCCACTTAACGTAATGTACTAGATTGTGTCCCTTTCTACCGCATTCAAACTATCTATTAGCAATGAATCGGTTTACTCATTCACTCAGCTCATTCGCTTACCTCGGTTCGTCGAATGCGCTCACTTGTTTCCCATTGTGTTTTGTGTAGTCAATCCTGTTTGACCCTGGCACGTTTACTGGATTCTGGACTCTACTTAATACGCCTATTTCGGCACGCATTAACGGACTTTGATTTGGCCTTACTGTATTGGATAATTGAATATTTTAAATTGATGATATACTTGGTAAGTCTCTTGTTCATATTTTTATTACATTTCCTTTAAGATAGATTTTCCCTATATAGAACGTTTTCTTGTATTGTTATCAAAATCGGTATTGTTTAACTTAAGATGTTCTTTGATACAATCACAATAAAGTCACAATGATTTCAAATGCTACTGAAGAAGCTTAACATACGGGACTCGTTTTTTTAATTGATTGACTATATGGTTAACGATTGGAGTTAGATTTTCTGGTAATCTTTTATTGATTTTCTTTTTTAGCTTTAAACTTTAGTATAAAATAAAGTTCGCTTCCTGCCGTCCGTCTATCTGTATGAATTTATGCACGCTTAGATCTTTTAAACTTCGCAACTGTTGTGCTCTATCTCTCACATACTTACAAACACATTCATACGGTTTTCTAAAATTTATATTTTTTTTGCTCCAGATTAAAAATATTATCATGGCGCAGAGTTCAATCAAAGAAGCCACCGTCAACAAGTGGATCAAAGATAATCCGGAGCTATTTTACGACCATGCAAGTGGATTAATTTACTGCTCTAAATGCGAAGCACATTTGAATGCAACTCGTCAGAGTAACGTCCAAAGACATGTAGAAGGAACAGTACATAAAGGCACGAAGAACGAGCGCCACACTCCTTTAGAATTTTACGTCGACATAATCGAATTTATGATTCTTTGTAACATACCATGGTCCCAACTGAGCAACAATGTATTTAAAACATTTTTTCAAAAGTACATGTGTTGCAATTGCCAAAATATTGAACTACCTAGTGAATCCTTATTGAGAAAAGTTTACCTGGATCAGCTTTTTAAAATCAAAGCACTAGAGATGCAAAGTATGATTGTAGATAAAAAGCTATGGCTTTCAGTAGATGAAACTACGGATTTCTTAGGAAGAGCTGTCGTACATTTGTTGGTGAGACCATTACAACCTAGTAGGTGCCATCAGCCTTACTTAGTGGCATGTAAAATGCTAGATACTGTAAATGTAACAACGATATCACAAATTGTTCAAGATTCTTTAAACAATATATAAGAAGTTCATTTGAGAGCAAACTAGATAACGTTAGAATGTTATGTACAGACAGTGTGGCATACATGATATCAGCTGGTAGAATTTTTTAATCAACTTTTCCAAAAATGTTGCATTTCACATGTTTAGCCCATGCTCTAAATCTTGTTGCGGGGCAGATTAGAAAAGAGAACCCTAATGTTGACAGTTTAATTTCAAATATGAAAAAAGCTTTTTTGAAGGCACCAAAAAGAATCAAAATCTTTAAAGAAATGTGTCCGGATTTACCTTTACCTCCTGCACCTGTAATTACCTGATGGGTTACTTGGCTTGATGCAGCATTCTATTACGCTAAGCATTTCGATGAAATTAAATCTGTATTGTCTGTGCTGAACAGTCAAGAGGCAAAATCAATAGAGAATGCTTTAAAATTTTTTAATAATAATGACAACATTAAGGATGATTTGTCTCGTATTTACGAAAATTTTTCAATTATACCAACAGCTTTGACATCACTACAGAAACCCGATCTTTCTCTAATGGAATCATTTGAAATATTTGATGCAGTGAGATTAGCTTTGAGATGGGCAAATTGTGAGAGCTTAGAAGATAAAATGGAAAAAGTCATGGATAGAAATCCTGATTTGGACACTATCAGAAATATAGCAGAAAAAATTTCTTCCTGCACTAATGACGAGGAGGAGGAAGTGTATAAATTTGCTAACTTCACCTCAGTTGACGTAGAGCGATCTTTTTCAATACAAATAGATTTTAAATTGTTCGGAGAAATTCATTGAAGCCAGAAAATATTGAAAAGCTTATGATTATACTGGGTGGAACAGAACGACCGACACTCCCGAGGTTCCTGAAGAGTACTATTTGTCTTTAATATAATGTAAAAAAAATATATATAAGTCTAGGTCAAATAGTTTCGGAGATATTAAATTACAAAGTTTTTGAAAACAAATGAGTGTTTTCAACCCTGAGTCAGCTGTTTTTGGGACGTACTAAGGAAAAGTTTTAAATCGGTCATTGACTTCTTCATTTCTAAAAACGAAATAAACTAGTTTGTGATTTAAAAGACTGCTTTCATGCAAATTCTACCAATCAATCAATAAACAAGGCAGTCAAAATGCTTAAATCGATTTACAGACTAACAGCCGGTTTATGATTTGAAAAAAGTAGAAAATTTCTACTGCTTATTCTCAATAACCTAAGTTTTTTTTTAATTTCACAAGTCAAATAGTCTTAGTTTTATCAAACTGCTATCAACTGATCATCAAAAAACTAAAATCGGAAACGAAAACTAAGTGATGTTAGTTTGAGACGTTTAACTTTAAATACTCAATTAAGAAACCGAGTGTAAAATTTCCTAAATTATTGTAGAGAGATCAATCTAACATTAACTTACGTTATTTTAAAAAAGCAGTTCTCCATAAAAATTGTTTGAATGGGGTAATACTCCTTTAACAACGGGATCGTTAATTAAACTCGATAAACTCACAAATCTTCCAGCGATTCATCATTAACACAAATGAACTTTGTTTTAAAAACATTGAGGAATTTGTTATTAAAATAGCATTTAAAAAGAACTTTAAAAAACGAGTGATATCAAAAGACGAATAAAAAAAATATGAACCGAGTTCGTCCCTCAATATCAAAGCCCCGCCCACCCGCCAGCCGCCAGGCGGCTTCATTATTCTGTTGGTTTTGTCCGGTCGATCAGTCGCCGCCGACCTTTTGCGCTGGAGTGTTGTTGCGCATCGCCGCCGACGCACCGCTGCGAAGCGTCTTTTTTGGTCGATTTTTGTTTTGTTCTAGTGCATTTTTAATTGAATTGTTGTTAATAAGATACTAGAGTGTTCGTCTTGAGTGTTATGTTTAGTTTAGTGAAGATTGTGTTTAGTTTTGTGTGAAATGTGATGTGTTTTGCGCGTGCATACACTGGCATGCAAAAGAGCGTGCTTAGCTGTCTTCAGAGAAGAATTGAACATTTTCAGCATCGACTATCATTAAGATATCGGTAAATAATTAAATTAAATTAATGTATTTCGCGGTCCGTTGTAATCTGCGCACAATCGATATTGCGCATGCGCGTTAAAGGGCTGTCAACACTTAGAAATTTAAAATTTTTACTCAATTTTTACACCTTCTCTATTTTTAAATATTTGTCCAATAAAATGAACGCTTGCATGTAACCTAACTTGAAACTTTCGGCTGTGTCGGTCATTTTGTTCCTCCCTGTATATTTCAATTCTCACAAAAGTTATACAGTAATGTCGGAAGCGAACACTTCAAATCTTACTGGTAATCAATCGGACAAAGAAAATGAGTCTGATGGGCCGTTTGAATAGGCAAAACCTCATGAGTCTAGGCTAGAAGCAAAAGTATTCGCTCGTATTTATAAAAAAGGCGAAATATGCGTATGAGAATTTGCTTAAGACTATCAATAATATGTATTGTAAATTAATGTAAACTAATAAAAATTTTATGTTAATTATCTTTGTTTTATTTGTCTATCTCTGACGTTGTTATTATTATTTAGTTGTAAGATTGTTGGCCACACGGGATTGTCCATTAGAAATCCCGGGAAGGTCCACGTTAATATCAACTTTTAGATGCAAGTACATAAATAACTCTACCTTATTCCGACCTCTGCTTATAACAGTAAACGCATAATTACTAACATATGCTCACCTCTTAGATGTCTGACGGCCTTCGCAAGACGTCAGCAAGCGAGCACGTTAATTCAGTTATAAAATAAAATAAATAAAATAATATACATCCTCTTTCAACACGTGATGCTAAATACAAGTTAAAAAATTGGCTATTATCTTTTGATTATAATGATACAGAAACATTACTCAACTAACAGAATTGATATAGGGTGAGCTATTTCCTTTATCTCCCTCAAAACAGACCGTCAATATTGAAGATTTTCGCAATATAATAACATACAATTTTTTTATACACACAAACACACACACGCACTTGCACGCACGCACGCACGCACGCACGCACGCACGCACGCACGCACGCACGCACGCACGCACGCACGCACGCACGCACGCACACACACACACACACACACACACACACACACACACACACACACACACACACACACACACACACTCACACACACTCACACTTACTCCATTGTTTTTTGTTTCCATAATTTTACTTTCCTTTTTATTTTATTTTATTTTTATTTGTTTTCTTGTAATGATTCATCATTTGGATTGATATGTTCTCTAAGATGGTAGAGGAAACTGGTGTCTGAAACTCAGGTTTTATATACCTACCTCAGATGTCAGGGTGCTCATAAAATGTATCCTTATCTCTTTGTGAAAATAAAGAATTAAAATTATTCCTGTATTCATAATTTACTCTTCCCGACCCCTCGACGATTCGAGGGGTGGGAGGTGTCCCCCCGGCAGAGGAGGCCAGACGGCCGGGGGTCAGGGCGACAAAGAGAGAAAACGGCGGACGATCCTTGCGTTATCGAGCAAGATCGCCCGCTGGGGCCTCGCAATCATTGGTCCATCACGGAGTCCCAACCTCTTCAGATGGTCGCGAAGAGAAGTTGGAACTAGGCCATTCGTTGACACTACGACTAGGATGATCTCAATGGATGACACTCGCCACATATCGGTAACCTCGTGCGCCAGGTTCAGATATTTAAGTTTTTTATCTGATTCGGCTTTCACGAGGTTTTCATCGAATGGGACGTTGACATCCACTAAGAACACCCGAGATTCCACCCGGTCCATCAGTACGATATCAGGCTTGTTCGCAGGAACAGTCCTGTCCGTAATGACGGACCGGTTCGAGTACAATCGAGCGCGGTCGTTTTGAAGAACTGGCTCCGGCACATACTTATAGTACGGCACCTTTTCGCCTATGAGGCCGTATTTGAAGGCTAGCTCGAGATGGAGTATTTTGGCTGCTTGGTCATGTCTGTGCAAATACTCGGTATTAGCCAGTACAGGACAACTGGAAGTAATATGCCTGAGTGACTCACCGGGATGGTGACAGGTTCTACAAACGTCCTCTGTCCCATCCTTCAGGATATACTTCCGGTAGTTTCGGGTCATAATGACCTGGTCCTGTATTGCACGGAGTGAAATATTGCCTCGATCTATTAAGCACACCAAGCTTCTTAGATGCTAATTTAGCTTTATCCTCTAAATGACCACGGAACTGGACCTCGCTCGATATGTTCGCACCGAGAATCTCAATATTGGTTGAGGCAGTTAGGGGAATGTTTTGAAAGCGAGTTGATACGATAAAAGGGGCTTTTTTGGCGGTGAACGCGCAAACCTGTGTCTTAGTAGGGTTGAAGTGGACCAAATTAAGTCGACCTCAGTTAAAGACTTCCTCTAACGAAGATTCAATATCAGACACAAGTTGATTCCGGCTCTCAATGACGCTTTCCCGAGAAATATTAGCACGACCGTTATAGGTGGAGTCCTTCGTGCTGTCATCCGCATAACAATGAATACCGCTAATTTGCAGCATGTCATTAATATGCAGAAGAAAAAGTGTAGGTGATAGCACACATCCTTGGGGAACACCAGCATTTAAAGACAGTAGGTCGGAGCATTCACCGTCGACTAAAACCTTAATGCTTCTCTCTGCCAAAAAACTAGTGTCAAAGTTGTGCGGACTTTCCGATCCAGGGCGTCCAATTCGGTCTGAGTCCATCTGAGTATGCCAAAGGTGTACATTAGGACTGGCATGACCCAACCGTTGATGGCCCTGACTTTGTTGACGCCTGACAGGTAGCTTTCAAGCACCTTTGTAAGGCGTCCCAAACAGGCCTCCTTAACGGATTGTTTCACGTCCGCCATATGCGCACCCAGATTCTGTAACATACCCAGGTACCGGTATGTATCAGTTTCGGAGAGGGTACGGATGGTGGATCCATCCGGTAGGTCCACTTGGGTGGAATCACTTATCCGACCTCTATCCACATGGATAACCGCACACTTGTCCAGCCCAAACTCCATGCTGATGGAGCTACTGAAATCCTTTGTGAATTTTAGCAGCTCCGCCAGCCTCTGAGCATTTGGAGCAAGCAACTTGAGATCATCCATGTAGAAGAGGTGAGATATTTTGAACAATCCTCTCTTCAACTGAAAACCTGTCCCTGGTTTATCCAGCAAAGTGCTAAGCGGATTTAGGGAGAGGCAAAACCAAAGTGGACTCAGACAATCGCCCTGGAATATACCCCTCTCAATCTTTATTCGGTCTTCCGCATCCGACAGCTGCACCCCGAACAGACTAAGCTGCGTACTCCACTGCCCCATACAGGTCTCGAGGAAGTTTCGAACTGTACTATCGATCTTGTACAGCTCGAGGACCCTCTTCAACCACGTATGGGGAACCGAGTCAAACGCTTTTTTGTAGTCTATCCAGGCTGCAGAGAAGTTGCGTCGGTTGCGTTTGACCTGTCGGGCCACGACCGCATCGATCAGGAGAAGCTCCTTTGAACCGCGGCTCCCGCCCCTGCATCCATTCTGAGTGTCCACCATGATATGATTGTGCTCAACGTGAGCATCAATCTTAGCCTTCAGAATGAATGTCAGTGCTTTGTAGGTGGTACACAAGCACGTTATGGGGCGGTATTGTGACGGATCCGCGGTATTGGTGGACTTTGGAGCTAAGTAAGAGACCCCAGTTGTTAAGAAGTTTGGGAGACTTCGCTGTTCTAGGGCGTCTTGGAATTGGCGGGCCAGGAATGCGTGGCATGAGCGGAAACTCTTCAACCAGTAGTGGTGCAGTCCGTCAATCCCTGGAGTTTTCCAGTTCGGAGCTTTACGGACCGCAGCCAACACGTCATCCGACTCTATGGTAATGGGGTTCATCGCATCTATCGATGCACACGCTTCCTCTATAGTCGCCATCCATTCGCCCTCTATGTGCTCCACAGGCCGGGACCAGATGTTCCGCCAAAAGGCAATGACATCTGTGACATTCGGTCCTTGGCCAGTGGAGGGGCCAACTCGTGTCTCCCATGTACGGTAAAACTTCATTTGGTCACTCCCAAAGAGACGATTCTGGCGAAACCTTGCCCCTCTCTCGGAGTACCGCCGTATCCGACTTCCCCAAGCCGCAATTTTCTGTTTCAGGTCATCGATGCGCTCCGACACTTTTCGCATTAAGGCGGGGTCTGCAAGACTGAAATCTATCCCCGCCATTGCCATGTGTACGAAACGCATCAACCTCGGCCTCGTATTGCCTGACCTGAAACTAATCAGTTTGCCGATGAGGACTCTGGTCTCAGCAATACGTTTCTCAATCCTCTTACGCCACGCCGGAGTCTCGCTGTGCCGGGCATTGGTATGCCGTTCAGCTCTCCCAGTGGGCACTTTGGCGCAGATGAATCGACAGACCACCAATGCGGCGCCAAATAGGATCGAGTTGGTATCACTGAGACTGCCGCTTTCTGCCAAGTATGGAAGAAGCATTTGGCTTACTGCCTCAACGACATCCTGATTTTTACGACTTAGGGGTATCCTCGGGATTTTCGGCCTCTCCTCAAGTGGGAGCTCGCGAAATTCGAGAATCGCCTCTTCAAGTAATTCCCTGATCTGCTCTAAATTCTGGGCGGTTGCGTCGTCTACCCTTCCCGTTTCATCAGGAGCAGGACTGGCCACTGTAGCATTGGGGTCGCATATGGTGCTGCGCGCAATGCCACTCCGCCTTCTGCTCTGCCTTCTGCTCTGCCTTCTGCTACCGGGACTCATAGACGACACAACCTCGAGTCGTAGTTGACCGAGTTCTGCTGGAGTAAAGATTTCTCTCCGAAGAATAAAGCGAACTCGATCTGCCAAATTTTGCGCCGTAACGGACAGCGAAGGCTCCAGGGTATGAAACGCAGCAAGCAATCTTGCCCGATAACCCGTTCCGCCGACACCTGTCTCTGTCGCCCTGTAGTACGCGCGCATGATGTTTTCGTTTTGTGGAGTAGTATACCTCATGCGGCGTACTCCACCAGAGGCGGGGACCGATTGCTGGGTCTGTGAAGACCCTGCCGGACCCAAGCCAGATGGTGGTGATGGTGGAGTGGGCCGGCGAGATGGTCGTGCCGGCCCTCGGGGTTGGCTGGCTCGCATTCTGCTCGACCCGGCGCCAGCTCCGGGCGAGCCCTGGCGACCCCCAGGCAGCGGCCCTATACGCGCTCTATTTACTCCACTCATCATAGTACTAAAATAGGCTTGATACATCAGGGGTCGCCCAATTCCCTGATGGGTCCGTTAAGATAGATTGCACCCACAATGACGGCAGATGGAAAAGAAGCACGGACCAACACTTCTCGCCTATGAGTAACATTTTAGGTGCGGACTAATTGCACTGATACGGCAAATCCTCTCACTAAACTCGCCGCATCAGTGGGCGATGGGGTCGTCACATCCCTACGCCTATTATTATTATTTAAATATATTTATAATTTACTCTTCCCGACCCCTCGACGATTCGAGGGGGGGGAGGATTCCCCCCGGCAGAGGAGGCCAGACGGCCGGGGGTCAGGGCGACAAAGAGAGAAAACGGCGGACGATCCTTGCGTTATCGAGCAAGATCGCCCGCTGGAGCCTCGCAATCATTGGTCCGTCACGGAGTCCCAACCTCTTCAGATGGTCGTGAAGAGAAGTCGGGACTAGGCCATTCGTTGACACTACGACTGGGATGATCTCAGTGGATGACACTCGCCACATATCGGTAACCTCGTGCGCCAGGTTCAGATATTTAAGTTTTTTATCTGATTCGGCTTTCACGAGGTTTTCATCGAATGGGACGGTGACATCCACTAAGAACACCCGAGATTCCGCCCGGTCCATCAGTACGATATCAGGCTTGTTCGCAGGAACAGTCCTGTCCGTAATGACGGACCGGTCCCAGTATAATCGAGCGCGGTCATTTTCAAGAACTGGCTCCGGCACATACTTATAGTACGGCACCTTTTCGCCTATGAGGCCGTATTTGAAGGCTAGCTCGAGATGGAGTATTTTGGCTGCTTGGTCATGTCTGTGCAAATACTCGGTATTAGCCAGTACAGGACAACCGGAAGTAATATGCCTGAGTGACTCACCGGGCTGGTGACAGGCTCTACAAACATCCTCTGTCCCATCCTTCAGGATATACTTCCGGTAGTTTCGGGTCATAATGACCTGGTCCTGTATTGCACAGACAAAACCTTCGGTTTCCCCAAAGAGGTCCCCGAAGCGCAGCCAATGCACGGAGGTTCTCGGATCCACATGACGCTCGTGTAGCGCCTTGTAGAACCTACCGTGCAACTCCTTCTCCCTCCAAATGGCCTCTCGGTCAGTGGTGCTAAGTACTGCCGGTTCTCGCCATTGCTCGGTGGCCAAAGAGAGAGGGGTTAGTCCTACATCACATGCTTTGACATCTCTATGCAACTCACTGGATTCCGATTTCGCCAGGAAGTAGTTACGGAGACTGTGTATCTCGCGGTTGTGCAGGGTTTTCGCACTGAGCAGCCCACGACCGCCGCTCTTCCTCGGGATATACAGCCTCATCACTGACGATCTCGGGTGGTGCATCCTATGGAGTGTCAAAGTTGTGCGGACTTTCCGATCCAGGGCGTCCAATTCGGTCTGAGTCCATCTGAGTATGCCAAAGGTGTACATTAGGACTGGCATGACCCAACCGTTGATGGCCCTGACTTTGTTGACGCCTGATAGGTAGCTTTCAAGCACCTTAGTCAGGCGTCCCAAAAAGGCCTCCTTAACGGATTGTTTCACGTCCGCCATATGCACACCCAGATTCTGTGACATACCCAGATACCGGTATGTATCAGTTTCGGAGAGGGTACGGATGGTGGATCCATCCGGTAGGTCCACTTGGTTGGAATCACTTATCCGACCTCTATCCACATGGATAACCGCACACTTGTCCAGCCCAAACTCCATGCTGATGGAGCTACTGAAATCCTTTGTGATTTTCAGCAGCTCCGCCAGCCTCTGAGCATTTGGGGCAAGCAACTTGAGATCATCCATGTAGAAGAGGTGTGATATTTTGAACAATCCTCTCTTCAACTGAAAACCTGTCCCTGGTTTATCCAGCAAAGTGCTAAGCGGATTTAGGGACAGGCAAAACCAAAGTGGACTCAGACAATCGCCCTGGAATATACCCCTCTCAATCTTTATTCGGTCTTCCGCATCCGACAGCTGCACCCCGAACAGACTAAGCTGCGTACTCCACTGCCCCATACAGGTCTCGAGGAAGTTTCGAACTGTACAATCGATCTTGTACAGCTCGAGGACCCTCTTCAACCACGTATGGGGAACCGAGTCAAACGCTTTTTTGTAGTCTATCCAGGCTGCAGAGAAGTTGCGTCGGTTGCGTTTGACCTGTTGGGCCACGACCGCATCGATCAGGAGAAGCTCCTTTGAACCGCGGCTCCCGCCCCTGCATCCATTCTGAGTGTCCACCATGATATGATTGTGCTCAACGTGAGCATCAATTTTAGCCTTCAGAATGAATGTCAGTGCTTTGTAGGTGGTACACAAGCACGTTATGGGGCGGTATTGTGACGGATCCGCGGTATTGGTGGACTTTGGAGCTAGGTGAGTGACCCCAGTTGTTAAGAAGTTTGGGAGACATCGCTGTTCTAGGGCGTCTTGGAATTGGCGGGCCAGGAATGCGTGGCACGAGCGGAAACTCTTCAACCAGTAGTGGTGCAGTCCGTCAATCCCTGGAGTTTTCCAGTTCGGAGCTTTACGGACCGCAGCCAACACGTCATCCGACTCTATGGTGATGGGGTTCATCGCATCTATCGATGCACACGCTTCCTCTATAGGCGCCATCCATTCGCCCTCTATGTGCTCCACAGGCCGGGACCAGATGTTCCGCCAAAAGGCAATGACATCTGTGACATTCGGTCCTTGGACAGTGGAGGGGCCAGCTCGTGTCTCCCATGTACGATAAAACTTCTTTTGGTCACTCCCAAAGAGACGATTCTGGCGAAACCTTGCCGCTCTCTCGGAGTACCGCCGTATCCGACTTCCCCAAGCCGCAATTTTCTGTTTCAGGTCATCGATGCGCTCCGACACTTTTCGCATTAAGGTGGGGTCTGCAAGACTGAAATCGATCCCCGCCATTGCCATATGTACAAAATGCATCACCCTCGGCCTCGTATTGCCTGACCTGAAACTAATCAGTTTGCCGATGAGGACTCTGGTCTCAGCAATACGTTTCTCAATCCTCTTACGCCACGCCGGAGTCTCGCTGTGCCGGGCATTGGTATGCCGTTCAGCTCTCCCAGTGGGCACTTTGGCGCCGATGAATCGACAGACCGCCAATGCGGCGCCAAATAGGATCGAGTTGGTATCGCTGAGACTGCCGCTTTCTTCCAAGTATGGAAGAAGCATTTGGCTTACTGCCTCAACGACATCCCGATTTTTACGACTTAGGGGTATCCTCGGGATTTTCGGCCTCTCCTCAAGTGGGAGCTCGCGAAATTCGAGAATCGCCTCTTCAAGTAATCCCCTGATCTGCTCTAAATTCTGGGCGGTTGCGTCGTCTACCCTTCCCGTTTCATCAGGAGCAGGACTGGCCACTGTAGCATTGGGGTCGCATATGGTGCTGCGCGCAATGCTACTCCGCCTTCTGCTCCGCCTTCTGCTACCGGGACTCATAGACGACACAACCTCGAGTCGTAGTTGACCGAGTTCTGCTGGAGTAAAGATTTCTCTCCGAAGAATAAAGCGAACTCGATCTGCCAAATTTTGCGCCGTAACGGACAGCGAAGGCTCCAGGGTATGAAACGCAGCAAGCAATCTTGCCCGATAACCCGTCCCGCCGACACCTGTCTCTGTCGCCCTGTAGTACGCGCGCATGATGTTTTCGTTTTGTGGAGTAGTCCACCTCATGCGGCGTACTCCACCAGCGGCGGGGACCGATTGCTGGGTCTGTGAAGACCCTGCCGGACCCAAGCCAGCTGGTGGTGATGGTGGAGTGGGCCGGCGAGATGGTCGTACCGGCCCTCGGGGTTGGCTGGCTCGCATTCTGCTCGGCCCGGCGCCAGCTCCGGGCGAGCCCTGGCGACCCCCAGGCAGCGGCCCTATACGCGCTCTATTTACTCCACTCATCATAGTACAATAGGCTTGATACATCAGGGGTCGCCCAATTCCCTGATGGGTCCGTTAAGATAGATTGCACCCACAATGACGGCAGATGGAAAAGAAGCACGGACCAACACTTCTCGCCTATGAGTAACATTTTAGGTGCGGACTAATTGCACTGATACGGCAAATCCTCTCACTAAACTCGCCGCATCAGTGGGCGATGGGGTCGTCACATCCCTACGCCATTATTATTATTATTATTATTATTATAGCTGTAATAGTAACATGCATCACCAACAGGTGGCGCTGTTGCTACCATTTGTTATGATTATTATTTTCTGATGTTTATTTTATTTAGCAATATGAATTTTCGTACCTTTTTCTGTATAATTATAAATTCTTTTCCATCTCTATTTTACTGGAAGAGGCTGTTTGCGAGGAAATCTGATGAACTCGATTCACTTTAAAAAATACATTTTTCGAGTTGATATTCTTGCACAATTTCTCTTTATTCTTCACAATTTTTATTTGGAACAATAATTCAATCACTAGATAAGTCTATTTACCAAGATCTTATCTATCTTTGGTAAATATACACTGATTTGAAGTATTTTAAAAACCAAAAAATAGCACAGACACGTTCTTTATGGTTGGATCACATATACCCACTCAAACAACAACCCGGAAGTGGAATTTACCAAATTTTTTATTCTTTATACTTTCGTTACTATTTACAATGGCACATCAAGTACGCTGTGAATACAAAATATCAAGCTGAAATTCTACTTAAGGTTTTTATTTCGATAAAATAGGAAAAATGCGATTAGAACAAGAACAGTGGAAATTAATAATTTATTACGACATGTCTCCATTCTGGCAAGGAACAGAGTTACTTGAAAACTGTATTAATCACTTTGATAACACCTGACTTAATTCAAACAATAAAATAATGTCACAATTTAAAAAGTAATGCTTCTCCAATTACATCACGGGTTTACCGAACTCACACACTACAATGGTATACTGCTCGGTCAGCAGCTCCCACGGCCCGAGCGAGCGACGAGCACGGGACTACGCCGCGGCCTTATCAACGGTGTAGGTTACATTGCCAATAAACTATTCGGAGTATTAGATGACGATTTTGCCAAACAATACGCGGAAAATATAGAAATCCTCAGAAACAATCAAAAACATTTAGCTTTATTATGGAAAAATCAAACATCTGTTGTCGAGGCCGAATTAAATTTAATTAAAAGAATGGAAATAGCTATAGATAAGCAACATAAAGGATTTAACCAGCATCTAAATTCCTAAGAATAAGAGATCAACGAACAACGAACGGAACTTTATGACGCAATCACAGGGAACGATTTTACATTATCATCTGGATACCTTGAACCTTGTGGATGTACTACTAATGTTTATCATGGTAAATTCAATTTTCATCTCTTGACCCCTGAACAACTGAGAATCGAACTAAATTAAATCACCGGACTACTAACACAAGATTTAACATTGCCCTTTAATAATAGCCAAGCGGATCTATCAAAATATAAAATATATTGATAGATCCGCTTGGCCAAAAGCTAGAGCTATGAAAAACTTCATAATATTTGAAGTTGGCATTCCATTGGTGAGACGAGACACTTTGATATGTATAAGTTATTACCTATACCCCGAAAAGTAAACAACAAAATTATGACTTTAATTCCCATATCAGATTACGTGGCAATAAACATTAAGAAAGACACCTACATAACTCTATATGAGAGAAATATACAAGATTGCGCTAATTATGATTCTGAAATCTACCTATGTCCTTTAAATCAGTCAGTTTATCAAATGCGATCAGACAAAGATCTGTGTATGAAAAATCCTATAACCTATGAATGTGAAACAACAACTGTAAACTGTAAAAATGAATGGACTGAGTTACGTAATATAAATACTTACCTATATTTTTGCTGCGGACAATGCCTTGTCCGAGTCATATGTGAGCATCACGTTACAGCGGCGCAACTGGATATGGCTGGCATAATAAAATTAAGCGATGAGTGTATCATTAAAGGGAATACCTTTACAATATTTCCTCATAAACAGTTATCAAATACAATTGAATAAAAAGCCGACGAAATAAAAATCGATATCCCAGCCATCAATAATATCATTAACTTATCTATACCTACCTATGCAATTGAAACTCAAAACATGCGCGATCATATGAAGGATATCGAGAGTATCGATAAACAAATTCAGAATATGAAGGCACAGAACATGGTGCTAGAAGATCAAGTAAGCTACCACGACGTGCACCATTACGTGGCTATTTACGTGATCGCCACGGCATCAGGTCTCACAGGTTTGCTCTTTGTAGCGGTTCGTCGTCTGCGGAAGCGAGCGAAGCAGCCTCGTCAGGACGATGCGGCCGCCGTTACCACAAAACCACCACAGGTCAGCTACCACGCTGACCCCCGACAAACGACAGTGCAGTGTATGAGTGAAAGTGTAACAAATCAGTGTAGTGTTAGTGTTGATAAGGGCAATAAAATTTATAACAAAAGTTTCAGTGTTAGTGTTTCAAATAAGGCATCGTTGCTTGTACTTCAAAGACATTTTAGTTTATAAGCTTTTTGTATTTAGTATCACCTTGTAAACCAAAAATGTTTATATCACCTTGTAATTCACATCATTCATAATCATTTTCACTTTTCCTCATCTTTTGCCCGGGGAGTATGTACGAGCAAGCGCGTACATTTGCCGCATCATCATTTTACGCCATAAAAATTATTTAAATCAGTTCGTGTTCGAATATCATATCAATCGCGCGTACTCATCTCATTATTTTTATATCAATATAATTGTTTCTAAATTAATCAAATACTTTCATTTATCACTATCAATATCATAAAAGACTGTGCAAACCGTACAGCTTTAGAGAAAAACTGCATCGACAGTGATTTCCAATCAATGAGACAGTGGTTTCCTAGCTGCATCGACCTTTTGTTGTAGTACCGCGCCGAGACTGATCTGAGGCATCGGTCATGATGACGAGTGCGCTGCCTTGAACTGGGTGACTGAGTAAATAAGCCTCTATGATGCTTTGTCGGCACTTCTCAAAGGCTTCCTCTGCTTCCTTTGATCATTCGATAGGTGTATTGTCGTTTCTTTTTCTGTTATGTAAGTACTTGTTGAGTTCTGTTTGTAGTTCGGCTTGTAGTGGGAGGCAGTCTCGATAGAAATTGATCATCCCAAGGAATCGACGTAACTTAAGGACGGTCTTCGGTTTCGGATAAGTAGATATTGCTTTTACTCGTTACGTTGTGGGTTTGATGCCGTTCGGCGATACTTCATAGCCGAGGAAGTTAAGAGATTCCTTTCCAAATTCACATTTCTCAATGTTCAGTGTCACGCCGTACCTACTTGTTTAATCGCTGTAGTACTTGATGAAGAAGTTTTTTGTGTTGTTCTTCGTCTTCGGCGCATAACAAAATATCATATATATATATATAAAAAACAGCCTTCTATACCTCTTAGGACCTCACGTAATCCGAATGTCATGCACGTAAATTCGAACATTCCGAAGGGTGTTATAATCGATGTCTTTTGTGCATCTTCTTTGGCGATAGGTATCCAATAGTTCGCCATTTTTAAATCTAACTTCGAAAACACCTTCTTGTTGTGAAGTTGGTACGTAAAATCTTGTATGCGAGGCACGGGGTAGCGGTCGGGTAACGTGACCGCATTCAACCGTCGATAGTCGCCACACACGCGTAGTTTTCCATCTTTTTTCTTGACCACGTGAAGGGGGCTGGCCCACGGGCTCTTTGATGTCTTGCATATACCCATTTCAATCATATGTTCAAACTCTTCTTTAGCTGCCTTATATTTATCTGGAGGAAGCGGGCGGGGTCGGGCGTAGAGTGGAGGTCCCGTAGATTCGATGTGATGAATGACGTCATGTTTTACCGGCTATTTCAGTGACACAGGGCGTAAAACGTGGGGATATTGCTTCAATATGTCATAATATAGCTGATTGTTGTTTATGATGTGAACTGACTCTGCGTTGGTTGATACTTCTAATGCGTCGATGGATAACTTCGTAATCTTGTCAATTCGTTTTTTCTTGTCTAAATCGCCCAGTAACTTGAAATGACATAGAAAATCAGCATCCAGTATAGAGGTTTTGACATCTGCAACGATAAATGTCCATAGAAAATTTCTTCTTAGCCCGAAATTCAGCCTGATGGTTTTGTGCCCATACGTTTTGATTGGAGTATTATTTGCGGCGTATAAAGTGTAGGCGCTTGCGGTCTTAGTATTTTTTTTTTATAAGTGGCGGCTAAAACGGAAATATCTGCGCCTGTGTCCACGAGGAAACATTCGTGAGTCTTGCGATCGTGAATACAAAGGCGATTACATTACATTGATACAACATACAGTACCCAAATTTATAAATCGGAATTAAAACAAAATAAATTTGGAGTACCTCAATGTGCTAGGCCCTCTGCTGTTTGTTTTATATATTAATGATTTATTGGACATAAGTGATCAAGATATGATATTGTTTGCCGATGATATATCAGTTATAGTGACTACACATAAAAATTTGACGATTACATTGACATTAATAATGAACTGGCTACAAGACAATAATCTAAAAATTAATTTATCAAAAACAAATATAATTCCTCTTCCCCCCGGACCGCTACATAAGCCGAACGTGTCTTGAAACTGAGTTTATTATCTTTTCGTAAATAATTTTATAAATAAAGTGAAAAATTAAAAAGGAGAAAATAGGAGTGCATAAACTGGAGGAATAGTGAAACAACCATCTCAAAAAAAAAAAGTGAGTTCCTTTGAATTTCTGCTGCCCTGGTACCTTGTGAATCAACCATCCAACCGACTCATCTTATAAGCTAACTGCTTTACGGACACACCTATTTTTTGGTTGATTGGGTAATACGGCAACCACATTTTTTTGCATTTTCGATAAACTTGACAACCATATGTGACGCGCATAGAACGCCCAACGTCATTGTAAAAAGGATACACCCAGTTGCGAGTACATTGCTGCTTAAGACGAAAACTTAGACGTACATTGAGAAGATTGTTTAACTTTTTAACCTCTTTTATTTTCCTTACTCCAACCAACCAATATGGGTAACCAATACGGATAAATCATTTTCGGATTCCAATCTTACCTTGGTTACCACACCGCCAAATTTTATACCAAAAAGAATTGTGAAGAGGAAAATCGATACAGGGCATGGATTAGAGATGGACTCATTTAAAGAAGAATTAAAGATAATGATTGAAGAAATAATCTCTAATCAACATAACGAACTAAAGAAAATTACTCCTACCCTGATGGACATTCAGCAAACCAATAAAAGCATTGAAAACTCTATAAGTTTCCTCTCGAGTCAAAATGAAGAGTTAAAGAAAAAGCTTGAAAAATTTGAAATGCAAGCTAAAAAAGACCGAGAGCAAATAGTACTGTTGGAAGATAAAATAGAGGAGCTACAGAGCAATGATAGGAAAAATAATTTTGAAATTAAGAATGTCCCGAAGACTAGTGAAGAGAATAGACACAATCTAATAAACATGGTATTAAACCTGTCTAAAACTATTGGCTGTAACATAACGGAAGGTGTTGTGCACGATATATATAGGGTGAAAAGCTCAAAAAATGTTATCAACACACCAATAGTTGTGGAAGTCTCGTCGACATTATTAAAAAATAACTTCATATATATGTGTAAATTGCATAATGTCAAACGTAAAGATAAGTTATGTGCCAAACATCTAGGATTTACGGCGAACGAAGACATTCCCATATTTATCGGCGAACAGCTCACCGCAATAGGTTTTCGTCTGTTTTACCTAGCGAGAGACCTAGCTAAAACTAAAGCCTATAAATTCTGCTGGACCAGTTATGGAAAAGTGTACATCCGCAAGCAAGAAAACACACCAGTAATCCTGATCAAGACTGAAGATCAAGTAAATCATCTTTTTCAAAATGCATGACTAACCGAATGTAATCTTTGTATTCCCTCTCATACTTTTATAATCAAATTTTCGCTTCAAGAAATATTGTTCAATGCATGCAAACATGATACAATTAATTCATATTTTCTCTTAAACACTATAATTTACAAACAAAAGATATATTATTTTACTCATATTTACACACATTTACATGCCCAACTCATCAATGATGGAATATTTTTTGGTGATTTGTACAGTTTTAATATAATGCAGTTATTTGTCTGGCCAGGACTAAGGCTTGTAATACTAAAAATTTTCAATAAAAAAAAGGTTGCGAATAAAAATACCAGTATAAAAACACGAAAACAAAAAATAAAAATAGATTATAATGAATAGCACATTAAACAGTATAAATGTAATAGATAATACTGAAATGACGTATTCTTCACGATGTGATATCTCCGAAATATCAATATATGTTCAAAAAAGCAGCAATGACTTTTCTATTATAACTCAAAACATTAGAAGTGTATACAGCAATCTCGATGATCTACAAATTCATTTAAATCAACTAAATTTTGACATTGACTTACAAATTTTGACTGAATGCCGGCTAAATTGTGAGAAACCTATTTCTTTTCTTGGTGGCTATAACGCATTCGCCTCAGTAAATAACATGAATCAGAACAATGGGGTTGTAGTATATGTACATTAAAAATATCTACGATACAAAGATCACAGAAATTAATCTCCGACATTCCTCCTACTTACAAATTACTTACCAGAATCTTACAATTTTAGGAATATATCGTTCTCCCTCTAATGTAAATGCAGATAACTTTATAGAGTCACTAAATTCTCACTTAGAAACTATAAAGAGGCATAAAAACATTCTAATAACATGAGATGTTAATATTAACTTGATTCCCAAATCTAATGAAAATACTCAGGAACGAAATAATCGTATAAATTATTTGAACATGCTCTCTATGCATGAGATTCTTCCAGGCCATGTTTTACCTACTAGAAATACATCTTGTCTAGATCATTGTATGGTTAAGCTTGACAAAAATAACAAAAGCTCGTCTGTATATGTAATTAATACATCTATTACGGATCATGCCACGGTATTAGTAAATCTTACAAATATTAAATCTCAATCTAGTACATATCCTAAAACTTCAAAAATCGTTTACTTTGACCTGGCAACTAAAACCTTAGAGCAAAAGAATTTAAATTCATTACTTATTTGTAGTAATCCAAATAGTTTAACAGAACAAATAATCGATATAATAAAAGACTCGCTAGAAGAAAACACTAAAACTATTCAAATTACAAGAAATAAGCGTATTAGTAAACCTTGGATCACAGTTGATATTGTACGTTGCATAACAAATAGAAATAAAATGCAGAAACAGCTACGAACAGATCCAGAAAATGAAATCTTAAAAATTACTTATAGAAGATATAGAAATTTCATTAACAATTTAATAAAAAAACTGAAACGTAGATATGATAGAGATCAGCTTGCGAAAGCAAACAAGAATTCTAAAATATTATGGCAAAATATTAACAATATAACAGGGCTAAAGCGTAGAGAATTTTCTGAAAAAGAGTTACTTAACCTAGAAAATGGAGTATATGAGTCGGTTAATAATATTAATAATTATTTTTCTACCATAGGAATTAACTTAGCAAATAAAATTAATGCAAGTTGCAAAACAAACAATTCCATTTCTGATGATACTTTGACAAAATTATTAATTGATAGGAATCATGACGGGGAGTCCTCCAGATCTAATTCCACATTTTCTTCATCCTTTGTGCTTCTGGAGACTGATTAAATAGAAGTTTATGAAACTTTAATGGGTCTCAGGTCTGATAGTGCTTCTGGATGGGACGGTATACCTATGAAATTTTTAAAAATTGCGCATAGGCAGGTGGTACCAGTGTTTTGTCACTTATTCAACCTTTGTTTTGAACAAGGTATTTTTCCTGCAGTTCTTAAACGAGCTGTAGTAACTCCTGTTTATAAGAGTGGTGACAGAAGCAGTGTCAATAACTATCACCCGATATCAGCTCTTACGTCACTGTCAAAAATATTAGAAAAGCTTATAAACATAAGAATAACTAACTATCTAAACAAATATAAAATACTGTCGGATTCACAGTATGGCTTCAGAAAAGGAATATCAACTGAAGACGCAGTTACAAAAATGACGTCTATAATTACTGACAAAGTAGATAATACGAAAAAATGTATTACTGTTTTCTTAGATATAAAAAAAGCTTTTGACACTGTTTCTGTTCCTATGCTTGTGTAGAGACTGGAAGGATATGGTTTCAGGGGAGTAACCCTTTCCTTACTGACAGACTACCTGCAAAATAGGAAACAGCAAGTTAGGGTGGGAAGTAATATCAGCGATCAAGTAGATATAAGTTATGGTGTCCCCCAAGGCAGCGTGTCGGGCCCTACTTATTTTCTAATGTATATAAATGAGTTAAGCAATCTAAAGATCAAAAATGCGAAGGTATTTACATATGCTGATGACACAGCCATAGTGTTCTCGGGAGATACATGGTCTGACGTGTGTAGGAAAACGGAGAGTGGTCTTGCATTGGTTGCCGAGTGGTTAAAAAGACATTTACTTACTCTCAACATAAACAAAACTAATTATATATGCTTCTCGATAGATAAAAGAACCTATTAACGACCTTAAAATTCGCATTCATAGCTGTGGAAATCCCAGAAGTGCCACTTGCTCTTGCTTGGGTATTGATAAAGTTGAATCTATAAGATACTTGGGAGTTATTATTGATCAACGTTTGTCATGGCATCCTCACTTAGAAATGGTTATGGCTAGAATTAGGAAACTCGTGTGGATTTTTAAAAAACTTAGATATGCTGCTGATAAAGTTACTTTAGATAAAATTTATGTTGCTCTGGCCCAATCGGTGTTAAGCTATTGTATTACTGTGTGGGGAGGGGCTACTAAACTTAAATTCTTGGAAGTTGAAAGAACCCAAAGGTCGCTACTAAAAGTAATGTACTTCTTGCCTTACAAATACTCTACTGAGGTACTGTATGCACATGGTGACATCTTAACTGTTCGGAAATTATATATTCTTAACTCTGTATTGAAGATGCATAGATCACTTCAATATGATCCGATTAAATTGAATAATAAAAGAAGAAAATACAAAGTTATTCCTTTATGTACGGTAAAAACAGCTTTTGCTACGAGACAATATTACAGACAAGCTACTCATTTATATAATATTATTAACAGAACTCTAAATAGATATCCATTGAACTTACACGCTTGTAAAATAAATGTTTTAAACTGGCTCAAAATCTTAAAATACGAAGAAACAGAATTTCTTCTAAAGATTGATAAATAACTTGGAAAAGCATTCTTTTTCTCTACAGGAATAATTTAAAACCACTGCGAAGATTTTGTGAAAATAAACTTTAAGTAATTTAAACAATCACGTATTTTTTATTTTGATATGTTCTAATACTAAAAAATAAAGTTATCGCTTATCAAAGATCGAGATTTTAAAACTTAATTTATGGACACCGCGCGCCGTGCGTCAGCTGAGCGCTCGCTCGACGCCGTAGGCATGTACTCGTAGGTATCTACACGGGTCACTGAACGCTCAATTTGTTAGATTCGAACTAGATTTTATGCCATGATCTGAGGTGATTTCTAAGAGTAATTCCAATTTTCCCTTCATACTTTTATGGTTAAGGCCATCAAAATGCAAAAAAATAAAAGAGAAACAAATTCGTTACCTAGAAAAAAATATTAACGTTATGCCGAAGTTACATAGGTACTTCTTCGTTAAGGCGTATTTAAAAAAATTGGAATCAACTACGTATTTACAATAATGTTGAATCAAAACAAATACCTAACTAATTACTTACCATGTATTTTAATATTTGTTCAAAATGAAGTCCACGTCTGTCCAGACATAAACGTGCACATTTCATTAAATTGTCATTTAATTTGTTTAAAACACTAGTGTCACTTTTCATTTCACTAAAAGCGTTATTATTTTTTATTGTTAAGTCTTTTAGACTTTGTGCCTCCTCTACATCCTGGCGTTTGACTTCTTCCCATAAGAAACAGTCCCTCACGTGTGAACAATGCCTCATCCATCCACAAGATGTTTTCATCGCGGTGATGTAGAAGCCACTCACGTAAGGCTCGACGTGGTACTGAGTCTATTTGCATGCTAGTGAAATAATATGGCTAAATAGGTCTAAGTACGTTATTAAAGACATCTATCTACTTCATTGTAATCTACCCTATTTAAAGCAAATAAAGAATTATTATTATTATTTTTGTATTTATAATTTACTCTTCCCGACCCCTCGATGATTCGAGGGGTGGGAGGATTCCCCCCGGCAGAGGAGGCCAGACGGCCGGGGGTCAGGGTGACAAAGAGAGAAAACGGCGGACGATCCTTGCGTTATCGAGCAAGATCGCCCGCTAGAGCCTCGCAATCATTGATCCGTCACGTAGTCCCAACCTCTTCAGATGGTCGTGAAGAGAAGTTGGGACCACAGATCACTAAATATGTAGCAAGCTAGTTGGGACTAGGCCATTCATTAACACTACGACTGGGATGATCTCAGTGGATGACACTCGCCACATATCGATAACCTCGTGCGCCAGGTTCAGATATTTAAGTTTTTTATCTGATTCGGCTTTCACGAGGTTTTCATCGAATGGGACGGTGACATCCACTAAGAACACTCGAGATTCCGCCCGGTCCATCAGTACAATATCAGGCTTGTTCGCAGGAACAGTCCTGTCCGTAATGACGGACCGGTCCCAGTACAATCGAGCGCGGTCGTTTTCAATAACTGGCTCCGGCACATACTTATAGTACGGCACCTTTTCGCCTATGAGGCCGTATTTGAAGGCTAGCTCGAGATGGAGTATTTTGGCTGCTTGGTCATGTCTGTGCAAATACTCGGTATTAGCCAGTATAGGACAACCGGAAGTAATATGCCTGAGTGACTCACCGGGCTGGTGACAGGCTCTACAAACGTCCTCTGTCCCATCCTTCAGGATATACTTCCGGTAGTTTCGGGTCATAATGACCTGGTCCTGTATTGCACAGACAAAACCTTCGGTTTCCCCAAAGAGGTCCCCGAAGCGCAGCCAATGCACAGAGGCTCTCGGATCCACGTGACGCTCGTGTAGCGCCTTGTAGAACCTACCGTGCAACTCCTTCTCCCTCCAAACGGTCTCTCGGTCAGTGGTACTAAGTACTGCTGGTCCTCGCCATTGCTCGGTGGCCAAAGAGAGAGGGGTTAGTCCTACATCACATGCTTTGACATCTCTATGCAACTCACTGGATTCCGATTTCGCCAGGAAGTAATTACGGAGACTGTGTATCTCGCGGTTGTGCAGGGTTTTCGCACTGAGCAGCCCACGACCGCCGCTCTTCCTCGGGATATACAGCCTCATCACTGTCGATCTCGGGTGGTGCATCCTATGGAGTGTCAAAGTTGTGCGGTCTTTCCGATCCAGGGCGTCCAATTCGGTCTGAGTCCATCTGAGTATGCCAAAGGTGTACATTAGTACTGAAATCTTATGTGATTTTCAGCAGCTCCGCCAGCCTCTGAGCATTTGGGGCAAGCAACTTGAGATCATCCATGTAGAAGAGGTGAGATATTTTGAACAATCCTCTCTTCAACTGAAAACCTGTCCCTGGTTTATCCAGCAAAGTGCTAAGCGGATTTAGGGACAGGCAAAACCAAAGTGGACTCAGACAATCGCCCTGGAATATACCCCTCTCAATCTTTATTCGGTCTTCCGTATCCGGCAGCTGCACCCCGAACAGACTAAGCTGCGTACTCCACTGCCACATACAGGTCTCGAGGAAGTTTCGGACTGTACTATCAATCTTGTACAGCTCGAGGACCCTCTTCAACCACGTATGGGGAACCGAGTCAAATGCTTTTTTGTAGTCTATCCAGGCTGCAGAGAAGTTGCGTCGGTTGCATTTGACCTGTTGGGCCACGACCGCATCGATCAGGAGAAGCTCCTTTGAACCGCGGCTCCCGCCCCCGCATCCATTCTGAGTGTCCACCATGATATGATTGTGCTCAACGTGAGCATCAATCTTAGCCTTCAGAATGAATGTCAGTGCTTTTTAGGTGGTACACAAACACGTTATGGGGCGGTATTGTGACGGATCCACGGTATTGGTGGACTTCGGAGCTAAGTGAGTGATCCCAGTTGTTAAGAAGTTTGGGAGACTTCGCTGTTCTAGGGCGTCTTGGAATTGGCGGGCCAGGAATGCGTGGCATGAGCGGAAATTCTTCAACCAGTAGTGGTGCAGTCCGTCAATCCCTGGAGTTTTCCAGTTCGGAGCTTTACGGACCGTAGCCAACACGTCATCCGACTCTATGGTGATGGGGTTGATCGCATCTATCGATGCACACGCATCCATTCGCCCTCTATGTACTCCACAGGCCGGGACCAGATGTTCCACCAAAAGGCAATGACATCTGTGACATTCGGTCCTTGGCCAGTGGAGAGGCCAGATCGTGTCCCCCATGTATGGTAAAACTTCTTTTGGTCACTCCCAAAGAGACGATTCTGGCGAAACCTTGCCCCTCTCTCCGAGTACCGCCGTATCCGACTTCCCCAAGCCGCAATTTTCTGTTTCAGGTCATCGATGCGCTCCGACACTTTTCGCATTAAGGCGGGGTCTGCAAGACTGAAATCTATCCCCGCCATTGCCATGTGTACGAAACGCATCACCCTCGGCCTCGTATTGCCTGACCTGAAACTAATCAGTTTGCCGATGAAGACTCTGGTCTCAGCAATACGTTTCTCAATCCTCTTACGCCACACCGGAGTCTCGCTGTGCCGGGCATTGGTATGCCGTTCAGCTCTCTCAGCGGGCACTTTGGCGCAGATGAATCGACACACCGCCAATGCGGCGCCAAATAGGATCGAGTTGATATCACTGAGACTGCCGCTTCTTCCAAGTATGGAAGCAGCATTTGGCTTACTGCCTCAACGACATCCTGATTTTTACGACTTAGGGTATCCTCGGGATTTTCGGCCTCTCCTCAAGTGGGAGCTCGCGAAATTCGAGAATCGCCTCTTCAAGTAATCCCCTGATCTGCTCTAAATTCTGGGCGGTTGCGTCGTCTACCCTTCCCGTTTCAGCAGGAGCAGGACTGGCCACTGTAGCATTGGGGTCGCATATGGTGCTGCGCGCAATGCTACTCCGCCTTCTGCTCTGCCTTCTGCTACCGGGACTCATAGACGACATAACCTCGAGTTGTAGTTGACCGAGTTCTGCTGGAGTAAAGATTTCTCTCCGAAGAATAAAGCGAACTCGATCTGCCAAATTTTGCGCCGTAACGGACAGCGAAGGCTCCAGGGTATGAAACGCAGCAAGCAATTCTGCCCGATAAGCCGTTCCGCCGATATCTATCTCTGTCGCCCTGTAGTACGCGCGCACGATGTTTTCGTTTTGTGGAGTAGTCCACCTCATGCGGCGTACTCCACCAGCGGCGGGGACCGATTGCTGGGTCTTCATGCTGCCCCCCCCCCACTTGCGGGGGGGCAGTCGCTCCGATGAAGGTTCGTTGGCCCTTCAGGGCACGCAACCAATAGTCCAAGGCGGTGTTTAGTCAGTAGGAGTCTGACATAATTAAATAATTATGGTATCCAATGAAGGATTCACCGCCTTCTTCCTCCGTTGATGGGAAGGTGGTTCCGAATCCTTAAGGTTGAGAGCCGAAAAAAAAAAAATGTTCCGCAGCTCGCCAGTGCGGCGTTTGCTACGACGCCGTGCGCCGCGAATGTATCCCATATTTATATTTAAAGTATAAAATATATACAAACAAAAAAAGAGTGAGAAAGCATGAAGAAGAAATATTTTTTGTAAAAAAAATCATTTATTTATCGCCAAGTCGCCGAGTAAAAAAAAATTACCTTCAAATTCGACTATGAGCCGCGCTGTGCTCCTATATCTGTCTATCTTCATAGGTATATTGGTAACAATTGTATTATGGAGGTAGAAAGAGATGGGAGCGTAGTATAATATATAATTGTTTTTATTGATTATTTTATTTTAAATTAATTTAATTTGTATTAAAAAGTAAAAAGGAATTAAGTACATTAGTTAAATATGCAAAAGTAAGACAGTTTATTTAGTAAACTGTTTCAGGAACTACCCGTACGTTTCGGACGACGTTCGATTCAGTGATCCGAGTTCGCTTCATCATCATCATCATCACTTCAGCCGAGAGACGCCCACTGCTGGGCATAGGCCTCCCCCAAAGATTTCCAAAGCGATCGGTCCTGCGCCTCCCGCGTCCAGCGGCTTCCCGCGACCTTTACCAGATCATCGGTCCACCTTGTGGGGGGCCTACCAACACTGCGTCTCCCGGTACGCGGTCGCCACTCCAGGACCTTACCGCCCCAACGGCCGTCAGTCCTGCGAGCGATGTGCCCTGCCCACTGCCACTTGAGTTTCGCAATTCTTTGGGCTATGTCGGTGACTTTCGTTCTTCTGCGGATCTCATCGTTTCTGATTCGATCTCGCAAAGAAACCCCGAGCATAGCCCTTTCCATTGCCCTCTGGGCGACTTTGAGCTTCTTTATGAGGCCCATCGTAAGCGGCCACGTCTCAGTACCGTATGTCATCACTGGCAACACGCACGAATTAAAGACTTTCGTCTTGAGACACTGCGGTAGATGTTCCGAGAATACACTGCGTAGCTTCCCGAAAGCTGCCCAGCCGAGTTGGATCCGTCGATTTACCTCTCTCTGGAAGATGGACTTACCTAATCGGACTATTTGTCCCAGGTAAACGTACTCGTCGACAGCTTCCAGTGTAGAGCCTCCAACATTCACTGGAGTGGGTACGACATGGGAGTTTGACATTATTTTTGTCTTCTCCATGTTCATTTTAAGACCCACTTGCTGGGAAACTCTACAGAGGTCTTCGAGCATTGTGCCTAGATCTTCCATGGTCTCAGCCATGACTACGATATCATCAGCGAAACGAAGGTTCGTCATGTACTCGCCGTTTATATTGATGCCAAGTCCTCTCCAGTCCAAAAGCTTAAACACGTCCCCCAGTGCGGCAGTGAACAGTTTCGGCGATATAACGTCGCCCTGTCTCACTCCACGCTGAAGTCGTATTGCTTTCGAGTTTTGGTCATGGAGCCGAACTGTCATGGTGGCGTTTTCATACAGTGACTGCAGCACTTGGATGTATCGATAGTCTATTTGGCACCTCTGGAGTGACCTAAGCACGGCCCAGGTCTCGACGGAGTCGAAGGCTTTCTCATAGTCCACAAACGCCAAGCACAGTGGCAGATTATACTCCTCGGTCTTCTGTATAACCTGTCGCAGCGTATGAATGTGGTCTATGGTACTGTAACCTTTTCGGAAACCGGCTTGTTCAGGAGGCTGGAAGTCGTCAAATCTACGTGCGAGACGATTCGTGATGACTCTCGAAAACAGCTTGTACACATGACTCAGAAGCGTGATGGGTCTGTAATTCTTCAATTGGGTCCTGTCGCCCTTTTTGAAGAAAAGCACCACCACACCCCTGTGCCATGCTTCCGGCGTCTTGCCCTCGAGTATGGCGGAATTAAATAGCTTCTGAAGCGCTTTCCGTACTGGTAGTCCACCCGCTTTCAGAAGTTCCGCTGTGATTCCATCATGCCCTGGCACCTTGTTGTTCTTGAGCTGTTTGAGAGCCACACTAATCTCGTATAGACTGACGTCCGGGATGTCTTCGGTATAATGTCGGGTTAATTTGGCTCTAGGGTCTGTAGCCTCAATGACAGGTTTCTGTGATGTTGTGTATAACTGCCCATAGAAGCGTTCGATCTCCGCCACAAGCTCAGGACGGGATGTAACGACTCTGCCGTCCTCTGTCTTTAGCTTCGTCAGCAAGCTTTGTCCGAGAGACAGATCTCTAGCGAACACTTTGGAGCCTTTATTCCGCTCAATCGCCTCCTTAATACATTGAGTATTAAATTGGCGTATGTCGCGTGTGAGAGACTTCGAGATCTGTCTATTGAGTTGCCGACGAGTATCCTCAGAAGACTGCAGAACCATTTCACGCCTTTTTTCCATTAGCTTGCTTGTCTGCTCCGAGATCTTGCTTCTTTTTTGTGTACGGCGAGGTCTAAGAAATTTTGAACCCACCGTAAGGACAGCTTCTACGACCCTGTCATTGTATTCGTCCACATCCGAGCAGCTCTCCAGGCAATCGAAGCGGTTTTGAAGTTCGAGCTGAAAGTGTTCGGGGTCCCGGATCTGGGTGGCTTCAGGACGGAGCGTAGACTTCACCAGTCGATACCGTTCAGCTTTTACATTTAGATTGTAAGGTAAGATACGTATACTATAATAGTAGCCATATAATCACTCCTATATAATCAATTATATTATTAATAAATGACAGTCTTAATATCAACCTGGTGTTTTCAATACATCTCCCCAACGCCATCCATACATGGCGACCCTGCCATTTTTGGTAGGCCATATCTGGGTATTTTGGTACTGATGCTGGGAATAGGAATTATTTTCATACTAACACGCTACATAAATAAGTGTATAAATAAGCGTATTGAAAGAAGAGCTTTTGTGCAAACAATGCGACTGAGCAAGATTGGAGCAGATGCAGAGTAATCATTACTAAAAAGTGGAAGTGAAAAAGTGAAAAAAAAAAAGTGAAATAAAGTGCGAAGTGAAATAACAATATGTGCAATTGTGCAAGTAAATTGGCAAATGATTAATACGAGCGTGCTAGGCTCCGACTATGTTTAGATAAGCTAAGTATAAACAAATGTATTAAGGGTAAGCATCTTTGTATTATTAATTTTATTATATGGATAATCCTTTTGAACTTATTTTATACATCAATTATTGGAAATTCGTACATATTTAATAAAGATTGGTCCTAAGAGAAGAGAGAGAAATATTGTAATAAAAAAGTTACAAGAGGCAAATTTAATAAGAGAAAGATATAATGAGTTAGTGAGTCAATTTAATAAAGGAATAGTTTATTCATGTGATGAGAAGAAATTAATAAATATTAAGGGGTTGACAAAAAGATTTGAGGAAATATACGAAGAAGTAAATAACTTGTGTAGACAGGTAGAAAAAATAGATTTAAAAATGGATTTTGATTTTAAAACTGCTTTCAATTTATGCCCACTTATGACAGATGAATTATCTGTCACGAAGCAGTTAATAGATGGAATCGAGTATTACGAGTCAAAATTAAAAGCTGATGCTAAAAATGACTTAGTTAATTTTATTCTGAAAAATCGTTTATCACAAGGCGCGAAACTAAAATTAGAAAAAAGTTATCCGAATGTAACGGAGTTATTAAAAGATATGAGAAAAAGGTTGCTGCCTTTACAATCAGCTACAGCTCTTCAAAAGAAATTGTTGTCCTTAAGACAGAATAATATGACCACAGAAGATTATGGAAAATCTATGTCTGATTTATTTGTTAATCTTACGATTTCGCAATCTCAAAACGATGAAAATAAGTATAGAATTTTAAAGAGTATAAATGAAGAACAAGCTATAAAGCAATTCGCTGAAGGATTGCGAAACCGTAGATTGGGTACGGTCATATCGGCTAGGAATTATGAATATTTAAAAGATGCAGTGCAGGCCGCAGTGGATGAAGATACTTCCTTAGATCCGAGTGCTGGAGAGGAGCTACTAACTATGCGGTCGAATAGATATCAATATACTCGAGGTAAGTACACCAATCAACGGCAGCGTGGATATAATCATCGTGGTATGTATCACAACAATTATAATTATAGAGACCAAAATAGGTATCCAAACCGGACGCGAGTTTTTCGAGGTTCCTCAAGAGTATGGCGGGGACAAACTACAACTCGATCCACGAGAGGAAAACCTACAAAAATTGTTCGTAATTTTAATTCTGAATATGTAGGCGTAGTAGACTCCCAACCGAAAGCTAGTACATCATCGGCCAATATGTCGGAAAATCAGTTTTTTCGTGAATAATGAGCACATATTATCATGTAATAATGTATGCTTCGTTAAATTATCAATATTTCAGAACTTACAATATTATTTTTTGATCGATACCGGTGCATCAATTTCTGCTATAAAGTATACATATGTCTTAGAACATAATATTCCAATCCATAAAAAGAATGTTATGATTAACGGCTTAGGTGGAAAAGTTAGTGCAATAGGATATGTAAATATCGACTTGCAATTAGGCAAGAATACTCTGACGCATAAATTCTTTGTTTTTGATACTTTGCCATGTAAGGCGCATGGTATTCTAGGACAAGACTTTCTTGACGAACACAAGTCGGTTTTAAATTTCAAAAATAAATCATTAACACTTTGGACGAATACAAATAATGAGATAAAGTTACCACTGTTACTAGGTTCAACTTGTAAAAGTACATATTTTATACCTGCCAGATCGGAGTCCGTACATTATATATATATGAATCTGACGGAAGAATGTTTAGTGTGTGCAAGCGAGATTCAACAGGGAGTTTATATTGCGAGTACATTGAGTAGTCCGAAGGATGGTAAAATATTAGTGCAAGTTTTAAATACCACTGATAAAGACTTGACCTTAAGTAACATCAGACCAAATATAGAAAAGCTTTGTGATTACAACGTATGTAATTTTAATAAAACAGATTTAAATTCAGATAGGGTTAAGCAATTATTCAATAATTTATTTTTGGAACATTTAAATAAAGAAGAAAAAATCTCTATAGAAAATTTGACTGCAAAATATTCTGATATATTTTATCTACCGGGAGATAAATTAAATACTACTTCTATTTATAAACACTCAATTCGCATGAAACCAAACACTGATCCCATTTATGTCAAACCATACAGGTTGCCTTATTCTCAGAAAGATGAAATAAAGAAACAAATTGATAATATGTTAAAAGATGGCATTATCGAAAGCTGCCAAAGCGAATGGTCAAGCCCGATCCTTTTGGTTCCAAAGAAAATTGATTCAAATAGGAACAGGAAATGGAGGCTGGTAATAGATTATAGGAAAATAAATGAGTGTATAGAAAATGATAAGTTTCCTCTTCCTAACGTAACAGAAATATTAGATGCATTATCAGGTAGTGTATATTTTTCACACCTTGATCTTTACCAGGGTTACTATAATGTTGAACTCGAACCAAACAGTCGAAAATATACGGCATTTTGCTCTGGACAATTCCAAATGACAAGAATGCCTATGGGGTTAAAAACTAGCCCTAGTTCATTCTCAAGAATGATGAATTTAGCATTAACGGGTCTAACACATGAAAAATGTTTAATTTACTTGGACGACTTAGTTTGTTTTGGAAAAAATATAATTGATCATAATAAGAATTTACAAGACATTTTTCAAAGGTTGAGAGAAGTTAATTTAAAATTAAATCCTTCAAAGTGCAATTTTCTGAGGAAAGAAATTTTGTATTTAGGACATGTTGTATCTGCTTTAGGCATTACGCCTGATCCAGAAAAAATCAGTACTGTAAAAAATTATCCCGTTCCAAAGAATACCGATGAAGTTAAACGTTTCGTTGCTTTTGTAAACTTTTATAGAAAATTCATTCCTCATTTTGCTGCAAAAGCATATCCCTTAAATTTACTTTGCAAGAAAAATGCCCATTTCAAGTGGGACCATGAGTGTCAAAATTCATTTAATATTTTAAAAGAAAATCTTACTACTCATCCGGTTCTACAATACCCGGATTTCTCAAAAAGAAACAATTTCGTATTACAAACCGACGCATCGAACTACGCTGTTGGTGCGGTTTTATCAAACAAAGACGGAAAGCCGATAGCTTATGCCAGTCGAGGCTTAAATCAAGCAGAAAAAAATTATCCGATAGTAGAAAAGGAATTACTTGCAATTGTTTGGGCTGTTAAACATTTTAGACCATATCTTTATGGGCAAACATTTAATATTTTAACTGACCACAAACCACTTGTTTATCTTTTCGGTATGAAAGACCCATCCAGTCGGTTAATGAAATTTAGAATGACATTAGAAGAGTACGATTTTACGGTAGAGTACGTGAAAGGCAAAGATAATGCGGCTGCAGACGCGTTGTCTAGGTTGTGTGTAACATCGAAAGACTTGAAAGATTTGAGTGAATGTATGAATGTTATGACGCGAGCACAGAGTAGGAAATTAAATGAGAATCCAAGGGATGTTATTGTTCCTGATGACAATCGGTCTGATCAACCAAAAGTCTTAGAAATATATAACAAACCGGACGATTCTGTAGAATTACAGTTTATAGACAACTTAGGTTTAACACAATTACGAAAATCAAATGAAATAAAAAATGAAAGCTCTATGTTATGTTATGTTCCTTCGAAAAGAATAATTTATATAAAACCAGTTGCTCGATCGCAACCGACGCCAAGCGCTTTTGCGAGAGAACTGAATGTTATGTGTAGTGAAATTAAAGTGGAAGAAATATATTTTTTAAAAAATAAAAATAATTATATTTTTATAGAGAAGCTAACGAAAGAAATTACTAGAAAAAGTAAATGGTCCGGACCACGATTATGTGTATTGAAAAATGTAACGAAAATTGAAAATAAAGATGATAGAAAAGTTATTTTAAACGATTTTCACCTCTTGCCTACGAGTGGCCACGCAGGCATCAGGCGAATGTTTAATAATATAAGAAAATATTATTTTTGGCCGGGATTAATCAACGATATAGAAAAGTTTGTAAAACGTTGTGATAAATGTCAAAAACAAAAACATACAAGTAAATATGTAAAAGAACCAATGGAAATCACGACAACGGCTAACTCGGCTTTTGAAAAAATATTTATTGATACCGTAGGACCTTTAGAAAGAGATAATTTGAATTACTCATATATATTGACAATTCAATGTGAATTAAGTAAATATGTTATAACCTGTCCCTTATTAACAAAAAGTGCTACAGAAATTGCGAAACAGTTTGTAGAAAAATGTATATTAGTGTATGGAATACCACAGGTAATCGCCACAGATCGGGGTACGGAGTTCACATCAGCAGTATTCGCAGAGGTATGTAAACTTCTTAATATCAAGAAATTATTGTCAACTGCTTATCATCATCAAACCATTGGTGCTCTTGAAAATACGCACAAAGTTTTAGGTAACTATTTAAGAATACAAACGGAAAATCGTCCAGATACATGGAGTTCATGGTTACCATTTTGGAATTTTTCTTTTAATACCTCTGTCCATAGTGAAACGGGTTTCACACCGTACGAATTAGTTTTCGGGAAACGGTGTATTTTACCATCTAATTTGTCACAAGATCTTGTCGATCCGCTTTATAATTTTGACTCGTATCCCTTAGAATTAAAGTATAGAATCCAAACAACACAAAAAGAAGCACGAAAGAATTTAATATGTAGCAAATTAAAAAGAAAACATAAATATGATTGTAATATAAATCCTATCAAATATAAACATAATGATTTAATTTTAATTAAAAACGAGAAGGGAAATAAATTGCAAAGCTTATATTCAGGTCCATATCCTGTGATAAGAGACTTATCACCAAATGTAGAAATTCTAAAAAAAAGGAAAAATTGACCTTATTCATAAAAATAGAACTAAACTATATTTAGAACCAAATATATGACCATGACCATGACCTTCTACTGGCCGTACTGAAGTCCCTTAATCTTTCGTCCTTGACATTGGAATGGTTCTCAGCTTATCTTCGTGGGCGTCAGCAGGCAGTACGTAAGGATCGTGAATTGTCTTCCTGGAACGATCTGACAGCTGGTGTCCCACAGGGGGGAATTCTTTCTCCTCTACTTTTTTCCATATTCATTAATCATCTCTCTTTCACGCTCGGCTGCTCTTATCATTTCTACGCAGATGATTTGCAAATATATGTGCAAACAACGACCGATGAAATTATAACAGGTATTTCCAAATTGAATAAGGATCTCTCTCATGTCAGTGCATGGTCAACTAAGTTTGGTATTTCGGTGAACCCTACAAAATGCCAAGCAATTATTGTTGGAAGCTCCAAACAGCTTATTAAACTTGATTCTGGTCTGCTCCCACCTGTTGTGTACGTAAATTCTGTAATACCCTTCAGCTCTACAGTTAAAAACCTTGGACTTCATATTGATTCGGAGCTCAAATGGACATCACAGGTTGCCGAGGTCAGTCGTGTGGTTACTTATTCTTTGCGCTCGCTTAATCGCTTCAGACATTTTCTTCCTATCAAAACTAAGGTCACGCTCGTCACTTCCCTTATTCTTCCTATCATTGACTATGCTGATGTCTGTTACCCTGATTTAAATGAAGATCTTCTCAATAAGTTGGACCGCCTTGTCAACAATGCAATTCGTTTTATTTTCTGCCTTCGCAAGTATGATCATGTTTCGTCTTATCGGTCTCAACTAAAATGGCTTCCCATTCGTCAGCGCAGACAGCTACGACTACTCTGTATGCTCTTTTCCATACTTTTTAACCCTAATTCTCCAAATTACCTTAAATGTAAATTTCAATACCTTTGTGACTCTCATGACAGACAACTGCGTTCTGCTAATACACTTGCGTTATCTACTCCACTTTTCCATTCTGGCTTTATGGCCGACTCTTTCACCCTGCAAGCCATACGACTGTGGAATGGCCTCCCCGACACAATCAGACAATCTCCCGACAAATTCGTCTTTAAACGGAAAGCTCACACCTTTCTCCTGGAACGTTTATGAGGATCATCATCATATATGTATTATATTTATGTATTTGTATATGTACTTATGTTTATGTGTAGTATAATATTTATTTATGTTTATATAATTGTATATAAATTCTTCTAAAGTGTAGTTTAAGTAGTATATTTATAAGTTAACTTTATGCCGCCATCGTGTATTTCTGTATCCCAAAGGTTGACTGGTAGAGAATGCTAATAGCATTAAGTCCGCCTCTTGTACCAATTTAATGTACAATAAAGTTTGTTAAATAAATAAATAAATAAATAAATAAATAAATAAATATAAATGTGTAATCATAATGTAAGCTAAAAGTATACTTTGTTGTTGTTATTAGTTCTAGATAAGTCAACATTAGCGCATCATATATACAATTGGTATACTATATAGATAAAACCTATAATCTTAGAATGTAAACAAACATTGTAATCGTACGTAATTGAATAAAGATTTATGTAATGCATTTATAAAACAAAACTAAAATATTGTATTTACTAATTTTGTTTTGTTTTCCCCTTCCATGGGGATGTAAGGTAAGATACGTATACTATAATAGTAGCCATATAATCACTCCTATATAATCAATTATATTATTAATAAATGACAGTCTTAATATCAACCTGGTGTTTTCAATACATCTCCCCAACGCCATCCATACAAGATTCAATGCGCCTCTTACCATACGGTGATCGCTTCCCGTATTAAACGAATTGATCACTGTGACGTCATTGAATATCCGAGTCTTAGTCGACATGATGAAGTCGATCTCGCTTTTTGTCACACCATCCGGACTCTTCCAGGTCCACTTTCGATGCAACCGTTTTTTGAAGAAGGAGTTCATCATATAGAGTCCTTCCCTCTCCATGTAGTCGGCTAGCATTTGACCACGGTGATTCCGGATCCCAGATCCAAATTGCCCCACCTTCAACTCCTCGTTGCCACGTTTGCCTAGCCTTGCGTTAAAGTCTCCCATGACAACAGTGTAGTGGGTCGTGGAACCATGTATTGCCCGGGAAATGTCCTCATACATGGCTTCCACTTCTTCGTCGGGGTGTGTCGAGGTCGGGGCGTAAACCTGTATGACCTTCAGCGAATATCGTTCGGTGATTCTGAGTATAAGGTACGCCACCCTATTCGATACACTTCCGATCTGTACAATATTGTTCACGAGAGACTTGTGGATGATAAACTCGACACCATCTTGGGACAGATCTTCGCCCTCCCGGAAATAGAGCAGGTTACCGGATTTAAGGATCATCGTGTCCTCGCCCTCTCTTCGGACTTCGGATAATCCTACAATACTCCAACGAATCCTGCCCCATTCCTTCTCTAGTTCCAGCAGCTTCTCCTCGGTCCGCAGTGTGCGTGCGTTGTAGGTTGCCAGGGCCAAGGTCGTTTGACGGGGGATCTTTGCCGCCCGGGGATTCTTCGCACCCCTGGTGCCTTCGCCGAGTAGTCGTCCGTCCGCGCCAGCACGGCTTACGGCACCGCCGGGCACTCGGGGCCTTTCGTTTGGGTCTATTTTCTGATCTTTGAAGGGTTTTGGACCATCTCCCACCATGCTGGCCCAATGCGGGTTGGTGGGGAGCGCCAGAGTCTCGATGGTTAGTCGGCAGGGTGTACCGCGTGCAGGTGAGGTTGGCTTGGGATCCGTTAGATGTTGTTCGGATCCCCTTACACCCCTTGCTCGACCTCATATCAATACGACAGGTGGTCGGAGATGTTGGCGGCCTCTGAAACGGGTGATGTGTTCGCCCTCCTGGAGGGCGGAGCACGCGGCGGACGCGACACCCTCGACGCGTTCGCGGGCGTGTACGGCGCCGTGCGCGAGCCCTGGCTCACCCGTGCGCTGCTCCTCTACCACGCGCGCTCCGGCTCCGTACGCGCCCTCGACCTGCTGGCGCGTGCGCCCGACAACCACGCGCGGCATCTGCTGGACGCGCTGCACGACCAGTTGCGCGCGCCCGACGAGCCGGCGCGCTCTCGCTCGGTCGCGGCGCAGACGGTGGACGCGTGGCCGGCGCCGTACGAGTTCCTCGTTTCCGACTTTTACCGGTGCCCTCCACCCGCTTCGAAGAAACATGTGAGTATGATCGCAGTTTATCTTTCGGATGAAGGGTGTTCTTTAAATTAGCATCAAATAATGAGTGAATATTAAAAAAATTAAATTAAGCCCAGTAACCTAAAGATAAACTTATTATAATTATTTGTATTGACATTGTTACACAGAAAAATTTTCTTTATAAAAAATTAATGATGTGCCGATTCGATTATTAAACACATCGATTTATCGATTATAGTTTTACTCGTAATTGATTAATAATCTATTATAATCGATATACGTCAACGATTATTAAATATTTTTCCCCAAAAGTTTATTAATGATTTCAGATTAATGTGCATGCAAAATTTATAGAATTAAACTAGCTGTACCCGCGATTTCGTCCGCGTGGAAGGTAGCCTTAATTCCTTATTTCATAAGCTAACATCCAGTGAAAGTTCCGTCAAAATGGGTCTAACCGTTTCAGAGTTTAGCCGGAACAAACAGATAGACAAAAATGTAAAAAAATATTATTTTGGTATAGGTATGTACCATGTATAACATGTGCATTTAGTAAAAAACGGTTAATTTGTTAAAATAAAAGTTAAGATCCGTTCATTCATTCATCGGGAGTTCCCCGACCAAAGAGTAAAGTTCAAATGTTCGTGGGAGTATTCCAGGGTTGCCATAATAAGTAATAGAATATCTACTAATAATATTCACACTCGCGATCCGCTATGGGTTGCTGAGCCATCGAAGTAAAGTAAGTAGGTACTACACCAACGTTTTAAACTATTCCTATTGCTAACATTTTAAGAAATAATCGATGGTTAATCGTCGATTATGAAATCATAATCGATAGCAACTGATAATTTGAAAAATCGATTAATCGATTAATGGTAATCGATTCCGCACACCTTAAAAAAATGTTTAAAAAATCCACATTGTTCCTTGCACTCTGAGATGGGAATCGAAGTGTGCCAGTATTGTTGATTAAACGCGTGCGCCGCGACGCGCCAATGACTGACGCCGCCGCTGACCGATTAGAAAGATCAACGTAAATGGCGCGAGTTAACTCGCAATAAGTTGATGCTGTGTGTAATTGGAAGAGCATTATTCATTATGAGCTGTTACCGCCAGGCAGGACCAAACGCGACTGAACTCTACAAGCGGTGGAATGAGAGAAAGCAGCCAGAATTAATCAATAGAAAGGAAGGTGGTTTTTCATCATGATAACGTTATAGACCTCGCACATCTTTCTTCAGATTTCTACCTGTTTCGGTCTCTTCAAAATTCTTTAGGCAATGTAATTGTCAAGTAAACATCACGCGACGACTACCATAAACCACTTGTCGCGGTTTTTTTATTAGAAACCCCAAAATCTCTATAGCAATTGGAACCTACAAGATGGCAAAAAGTTATCGAAAAAAATGGCACCTAAATATTTTTCTTAAATGTAAAAAAACTTTATTAAAAAATGTTTTAAATTTTCATATTAAATGTGAAAAAAGTTTTTCCCCAACCTATTATGACAAATGTAAAATGGCCGTTTAAGGTACGAATAAGTAAGAAGATATAAATATTTTTGAAAGAAAGTGTTCAATCCCAAAAACTTTCCTTGACTGGGATAAGATGATATCAATGAAACCACCGTTCAAATGGATAGATTCAATTTTATGTTCAAAAAGAAACCTTATGATCTATGACTTATACATACTAACAGAAATCTTTACACCGCGATTCAGAACAGACCAAAGAATATTATGTTAAACAAATGGCGACATCTAGTTATAGTTAAGAATAAACCACATTTACAGTTTATTGATAATCATGTATATGTCGGAAAGTCATGCGGGGCCGGCGGAAAGTTAGGTTAGTCAACATCCGCAATCTGACTAGTGGTCGAGATATTCCTTCGAAATAAGATCGCATATAGATCACAAATCAGTTATTTAGTTGAATTACTTAATTATCTAATCGGAGTACATTAATAATAACTCGATGCAAACGGATTGCGATACGAAACGCGGAGAGTTCTGCGCTTGCGTCCGCTCAATATGGCCGCACAACGTAAAGTGCCATCTTCGAACAAGCATAGACCACTCCCAAGCGATGACAGCCGTCAATGTCATAACTTGACGTTTCGCGAAGCACCATAGATCTTGACAGATGACAACTGCAGGTGACAGATGGCGTTTCGCACAATCGAAGCGCCTTCTCGCCGACACGGCCATCCTGCTGCATCACACGTCCTCGTGTGAGTCTAAAAATGAAAACACTACCAGTAGCCTTTGCCATCACTCGGTCATCTCTGACCAGTAAAAATACGGTCACATAAGCATACTGATCACAAACTATGTTTACTGATTACAACTATGTACAATGATCAAATACTGCAATGCCTTAGTAAATCAACTTCGAAGGATATCTGAAGTTCAAATTTTAAATCAAGTCTTACACTCATCAGTACACAACTGAACACATATCGCGATTCTATACAGTGATAGAACGCACACATCAAGACACATAACGCCTCCATCGAGCATTGTTCCCATGAGCAACTCCATTGATCGCTCAAGTAACACCTCCATCGAGTGTTACCCAACTTAATCACGCGATGTGCCAGGAACTTCGAACACAAGATCATCACTTTGATCCACTAATTCTTCTACAACCAACTGACCTTCAGGCATCCTTCTCAGTCTATCATGAGCATACTTGTACGTCCTCTTAGAATTTAACGCCTTTAACAAATAACGATAACCATCTAATAACTCCATGACCTTAAACGGTCCCTTGTATTTCGGATCTAGTTAGGTCTGATTACGCTCCTCATTTTGTAACAAAACTAAGTCACTTCAGTCAGTCAGTCAAATTTAATCATTCTCTGTACTCTGCACATCATCAACTCTATTAATCACAATCGTCGCATCACCTAATTCGAGCGATGTAACTCATGTCACCTTCAAGTGACGATACCCCAGAAACAGTCGTCACATCACCTAATACGAGTGATGTAACTCATGCCACCTCCAAGTGACGATACCTCACAAACAGTCGTCACATCACCTAATACGAGTGATGTAACTCATGCCACCTCCAAGTGACGATACCTCACAAACAGTCGTCACATCACCTAATACGAGTGATGTAACTCTTGCCACATCCAAGTGACGATAGCTCACACACAATCCTCTACATCGCCTAGATTCGCTAGTTTCTAACTCTACAGGTCCATTTCGATGGCTCCGGCATTCTTCCTCACCACCGGTCATGCATGCGCTCACTTGTAAAGTACTATTAGAGTTCAGAGCTTTTCCAGAGTTTTCTCCCAGCCCAAATGCATAAGAGACTCATGTGTGCCAAAATGGCGGCAACTTGCTTTACGTTATCGAACTGTCAAAGTCAGAGTTACCATTCTAATAAAATTAAAAGTATCGATGATCACGCCCTCTTTACAATCGAGTAATTAAGTAATCGAGTAAATAAAAATTAAAAAAGGAAACTAAATCAAACGATCTTTGTGAAGGTGATGGAGATGTTCTGCGAAACGGCTATTCTGATAGCCTCACGCATCCTCGCGTGGGGGTTCAATCTGAAAGGGAAAAATATGCAGCGCAGTAGATTCTTTACTCGGTCAGTCCTGACTTCAACTAGAGCAAGATTTTGAAACCAATCAAAACTTTAATAATTAGAGACCGTTTTTACTTTAAGTTTCTTTAGATTGTTAACTGATCAATTTACACTTTCATTAAATTACATTAAAATTAAATTTGAAACTGTGAAGAGTCATGTACCATCGTTATCTCACAATAATTCAAAACAATCTAGCAATAAATCAACTTAAAACACTAACATATTAACTTCTCAAAATACCCGAGTAAATATCTCTACCGCCACGGCCTCCATAGCCGATGAGTCATCACCAACTCTCTCACACAGACGCGCATTTACCATTGTAAATCGCACATGTGCATCTCTCTTAGACTACACACGAGACGGTCTATACAGACCACGACCTCCGCTAGTACTACACGCCCACCGCACACCCACGGACTACTTGAGTTGCCCCAAGAGACACCGACTTCCAACGGGCTACGGCTACGTATTAGTTACTAGTACGGTCGACTTTCTACGGCCGGTAGAGTTCTTACTCGCATTCACATTACCAATTAAACTAATTTATTATCATCAGACATTTCATTAAACTCCACTTCGACTTCGACTGGTACATGTCCCTCTGGCATCTTACGTAAACGATCACTAAGCAGTTCAACGAAACTCATCAGACAAATTAGCTTTCTAAATCAAATTGGTAATCGTGGATTACATAGTAAAACAGTGACGTATGCAATACTCTATAATTTCAGATGCTTCCATCCAGCACCTTGTGACAACCTCCATCCGGTCATCACAAAACGATCACGTGGTTGGGTGACCTCCATCCGGTACCCTTCCATAACACAACTCATCCACGGGTTACCTCCATCCGGTACCCTTCCACAACACAAAACATCCACGGGTGACCTCCATCCGGTACCCATACACAATACTCATCGTCGTCTCTATGCGACGAATCAACAGCGATCGTTTACATCTCCTAGCCAACGCACGCCACTCACAAACGTGGCCGCAATGCGACGGGAAATCTAGCCCGATTTACGCCTACGACTACGAAGGCTCGGAAGATGTAAACAACCTGAGCGACTTACATACTACTGCTTTACAAAAAAATAGGAGAGAAAAAACAGTTAAAAAGAATACGTTTTGTTGAACTACCAAATTAAAACTAGTTGAAGGTCCTATCACCAATACCAGTAATTTTAACAGTGTTACGAATTCCATTGCCATGAATTCTTCACGACATTAATTACGTTATAAGGGAGCTCTCGACTCCAGTATCAAAACAAAATGAAAACGACTCACCAAAATGCTGTAAAATACTAGCAAGGGTAGCAATGGTGCAGACGTCCACATGTCGCTCACTAGCAATACCAGCAGACGAGCCATCAGGCTTGCCACCGTTGCATCTTCTTCAGCTACAGGCATCTTGAGAGTAGTGACCATCTGCTCCACAATTGAAAAACGTGACAGCAGCGTTCAGGTTACTGTTCTTCATATTAGGAACGCTTGGTTCTTCTTACGAAGGCTTCAAGTGATTCTTCTTGTATTTTGTCAGGATCGAATTCGGGCAGATGCAAATGGGACTCGACAACGGCCCAGTCATGACATAGATGAGGGCGAGAAAGTTTTGATTTTGTTACTGCAATAAGATTCTCCATATCCATGACATCTATGTGTCCACTTGGTAGGTTACATCCCAACTTCTGATGTCGGGAAGTCATGCGGGGCCGGCGGAAAGTTAGGTTAGTCAACATCCGCAATCTGACTAGTGGTCGAGATATTCCTTCGAAATAAGATCGCATATAGATCACAAATCAGTTATTTAGTTGAATTACTTAATTATCTAATCGGAGTACATCAATAATAACTCGATGCAAACGGATTGCGATACGAAACGCGGAGAGTTCTGCGCTTGCGTCCGCTCAATATGGCCGCACAACGTAAAGTGCATAGAGATTTTTTTTTTTTGGTAGATTTTTTCCTTAAAGGAAAGGCGAAGAGAGCTTAGCCCATACAGCCATTGTCTGTTGTACAAAATTTTTCTTCGATATCATAGGAAAAAATAGGCCGTAGCCATGTCTTTGATAATAAACAGCGATATGAAGAATAAAAGCCATGAAGACCTTGTTTGTACTGTAAAAGTAAAATCAGAGTATAATGTCACAAATCGAGTTAAATGTCAGATCAAAATATTTCACCTTTTGTCCGTTATGTCATAATTTAAATTTTATATATCTCCGATAGTCGATACAACATAGTCGTAAATAGGTTTAAAACAACGTGGATTATTCAATAATTTCTGGAGGGTGCGCGGGATATTTTCAGGTTTATGATAAATCTCCAGAAGGCGATCTATGAAAAGAATCCTAGCGAGAGCAAAATGACTACATTCAAAGAAAAGGTGATCCAAAGTTTGGCTACTTGAATTGCAATAATTGCAGATAGGTGACGACACTATATTTATTTTATGAAGGTGAGCATTAAAACGACAATGTCCGAGCCTGAGACGAGAAATTATAGTATAATATTTTCTACCACTATAATGGGTTCCCAAGGAGAACCAAGGTTTTGTGATATTTTTGTTTATTTGCCTGTACCATTTTCCCTTGGTTAGAGTGATTTGTTCCCAAGTATTTACAAACTCATCACGCATTTTTCTTTTTATGTTTACCAAGATATCTGAGTCAGGTACTTGAATATTTGTGATGGGAATATTATAAGATGTATTTGTAATGGATTTAGCCAAATAATCAGCTTGTTCATTGCCAGTTACACCTATGTGTGCTGGTGACCATACCAAGACAATATTCAATTTAAATGATATTGTTAGATCTAAATATTTTGAGCGTATTTTATGAATTACGTAGCTAGTTGATGTATTAAAGTTTGGATTATTTAAGGCTTGTAAGACGGACATACTATCTGAAACTATCAACCAATTATCACCACCATTATTGCCCTCTCTCTGAGATTCAATATACTCTAAGGCTTTGAGTACACCATAACTTTCAGCTGTAAAAACACTAGCAATACTAGGGAGTTTATACCCATAACCTCTTCTATTTTGCATATCATAAATAGCTGTAGAAACATTATTGCAATTTTTTGCACCATCTGTATAAATTTGATGAAATCCAATCCAATTTTCTAATAAACAATAAACATCACTTTTGTTTTTTAAAGTCCTATCAATGAAAATTTTGATGGGATAAAGTTTTGACATAAAGCAACCTTCATAACAAGGCCATATAGAACTGATAAATATGTTGTATTCATTTCTTAATTTTAATATTTCAGGAAAATGTTGAAGTAAAAATAAACAATTTAATGAGGAAGCATTGATTGCCAAAAACTGCTGAAGTTTTCCAACTAAAGGATGTTGAATAATTGAAGAAATTTTCAAGAAAAATCTGGATATCAAATATTTGAATCTTAACATCAGTGGTGGTACATTACATTCCACCTGCATTGATATTATGGGAGTGGAACACATTGCTCCAACAATTATACGTAGGCATCTATTTTGAATTTTTTCTAATTTGTCTACTAAGTTTTGTTTCACCTGCATAGCAAAAGAAAGCATATTCAAAGTGGCTTCTTACAAGTGACTTATATAATATAAGTAAAATCTTGGGGTCAGAACCCCAGTATGTACCTGCTAAAGATTTTAATATGTTACAGGCTTTTGTTGCACGGTTTATCAAGCAATCGACATATTCATTGAATTTGAAATTATTTTGATATATAACTCCTAAAAATCTAATATTGTTGACTACAGGTAATAAATTTTTATTATAATATATGGATATATTTACATTGTTTAATAACTTTTTTGAAAAGACAACAACTTTGCTCTTCTCTGTGCTGATTTCTAACTCCAGACTTTCATAGTAAGCTTGTAACCTTTGAAGAGCAGCATTAACTATTTCCAAGATCAAGGACAAATTATTTCCAGAGCAATATACTGCCAAATCATCAGCAAATTGTAAATTATTAACTTGTGGACCCAAAATATCGTTTAATTGATGTATATACAAAATGAATAGGAGAGGACTTAATATTCCACCTTGAGATACACCTTTATAGGAGCATCTGTACCCAAACAACTGATTACCATATTTGACAAATATTTTTCGACCATTTAAAAAATTAAATAACCAGTTTACTAACTTTCCAGGAAGCTTTAAATTATACAAAATTTTAGAAAGGGTTTCCAAATTAATTCCATTAAAGGCGCCTATTACATCAAAGAAGACAGCAACTGTGAACTCATTTTGACAAAAAGACTTATGAATGTCTAAAGAAAAATGACACAGACTTTCCCTAGCAGAGCGACCACGCCTAAAGCCGAACTGATTGTAAGGTAGTATATTTTTGCTTTCAATAAAATGCTCAAGACGCTGTTTTAAAAGTTGTTCAAATAATTTACCAACACAAGAACTTAATGTTATGGGACGATAAGATTCTGCAACATTTGGGATTTTTCCAGGTTTTAGTACTGGGATGAGACAATCAGTTTTCCATTGTTCTGGGATTAGATTTTTTGACCATAGACCATTTAACAAATTTAAGAATACTAGAAGATTATCATCATTAATCATTTTGATCATTTTGTACGAAATCCAATCTAAACCAGTCGATGTATTTTTCCTCGATTGTAGTGCAGCCTTGAGTTCAGCAATAGAAAATGGGTCAACTAGAAATAAATTTGTATTGTTATCCCAATTATTTGGTGAATTTTGAACAGTGTCAGGTGTATATTTACCTAAAAATGAAGGAATCCAATTGCAATCATCACCTTGTGATATAAATTTTCTACCAAATTTTCTCATCTTAGCCCATATTTGATTCATTGGAGTAAGTCTACATATTGACAGACAAAATTTCTCCCAACTAGACCTTTGTTCCTGCTTTAAGGTTCTTTTCTTCAATGCCTGAGCATGTTTGAATGCAATATAATTTTCCAGACTAGAGTTGGATTTGAATTTAATGAAAGCTTGTTTGCAAGCATTCACAGCTTTTGTACATTTGTCATTCCACCACACTAAAGGGATTCTTTTATGTCGTTGTGGGAGATTGCGACCACTATCTATATTATTTTTATTATTATTTCCTATTTTAGATTTCGTTGTAGATAGAACTTGAGACTGATTGATGGCCCTAACTATTAAACTGCAGAAAGTGTTATAACTTGTAAATAAATCAAAAGGATCAATACAAAAAGCAGATAAATTTGAATTAATTTTTTTTTCATACTCATTCCAATCTACTAATTTCAGATTTGCATGTTGAGGGATGTTGGAAGAAACTGGAGGAGGTTGTGGAGCAGAAAAAAGTTTACATTTGATAAGAGTTGGCAGATGATAACTACCAAGTGAATCAGAAAATACTTGCCATTCACACGACAAAGCTATAGATGAGGAAACAAAGGCTAAGTCAAGACCATTTGGCCTTGAAATATGAGAACCAGTTGTAGTTGCTTGACCATCATTTAAAAGTACTAGATTATTATCATCTATAATGTCCATAATACTACGCCCTCTCATATCGGTGTTAGTACAACCCCAACTAATATGATGGGCATTAAAATCGCCCGCAACAATGAATGGTTTTGGAAGACTGTGTATTAACTGATCGAGTTTATTTTTATTAAATCTTGGATTTGAAATGCCTGGTATATAAAAACTCACTAAAGTCAACAACTTTTTATTTATTTCTAATTGTATTGCTATATTTTGTAAGCAGTTGTCAAAGAAAGTATTAATTTTATGGAAGTTTAAACTATTATGTACAAGTATGGCTACTCCATTGTGATCATTACCACAGTCATTTCTCACAATGGAATATCCATTCATATTGAAAGTGTGGTGTGGCTTTAGCCATGTTTCACAAATTAAGGCTATGTGAATTATTCCAAAGGTTTCCTCACAATCGTAAAGAAACTTCTGAAATTCATGTCGATTGCTTAATAAACTTTGTGCATTCCACTGTACTATATTAATTGCGTTTTTATACATGTTGATGTTTTATTGTTTTTATTCTGTAAAGTTTCTTTAATAGTGTCTAAAATTATTTGAGAACTGATACTAGTGTTGTTTGTTTTATTTAATGTTAAGACTTTAATTAAGGATTCAGTGATTACATTTATAGCTTTTTCGTTGTTAAGTATCAAATTGATCAATTCCTGACTATTTTCAGACTTATTTAATGATGGGAAGTTTTTGTCTTTGTTATTGAATAAATTTGAAAAAGGAGTGGTGGTCACTTTTGTTTTATTTTCAGTAATTTTTTGTTTTTTTATAGGGCATTGCCCTGACACTGATAAATGGTTTCCTTGACAGTGGATACAGATGGCCTTTTCTAAAGGCACGTTACATTCTTTAAAATTGTGAGACCCTGTACAAATTGAGCATCTTTGTGAATTGTGGCAATATTTAGCCAAATGACCGAACCTAAGACACTTGAAACATTGCTTTACCGGGGGAATGTAAGGCAAAACTGGGAGTCGCCACATTTTTATAAAAACAAAGTCTGGTAAGGATACTGAGGCCGAAAACGTAATCGCTACAGATTGGGTAGGAACTATCTGAAATTTGTCTTCTACTTTTACTTTTTTCATGAGACGCCGAACACATATTATTTTTTTGGAGCTGGAAAGTGCCTTAAATATTTTTTTATTTGACATTTCTGTGGGGACAGAATTGATAACTCCTGTCAACTCAGTAGTTCCTGCAGGGATGGACGCCTTGATGTTTTGTTCTCGCTGAAATGTCGTATTATCTAAGAACGTATTTGCTAGGTTGGCGCTATTGAAGATTACCCCTACTTTGTATTTGTTCACCTTTTTCAAATACTTAATACCTTTAACAAAACGGGTAAAACATCCGCTAAGATACATCATATCCCGAGTACCGATAGGGTTTTCATTTACGCTTTCTACAAAAACAATAAATTCGTAGCCAGCCGCACTATCTTCGGGATACCTACGGCAGTAATCCGTAACTCTATAAGGCGAGTACTTGTCCTCATTTTCTTCTAATCTGTCGGAATATTCAGAGTCACTTGACTCAGACTCTACAATAGTGTTCGTCTGACTTAAAGAATCAGATAAAGCTTTTTTCCGTTTTTTGGCCATTTTTCACCATCAGAAAAGAAAAATAAAAACTTACCAATATACTCCTATACAATTGAACTATATAAACAAATACTACCTTAGACTAACAGAATATATACAAAAAACAGAGATATGTGCAATATTAACAAGAAAAATTTACAAAAAAATTCACGAAAATCAAAAAGACCGCCACCAATTTATAAGCTTCCCGCGCTTCTCTCAGTGCATAGAGAACGGTAATATTATACTGGGAATAGAGAACCAACTCAAGCTTTTTTTTTGTTAATAGAATTGAGCTCGTAGTGACACCTGGTAACATTATTCCACAACTCTGGGCCAATATATATATCCATACATACATCCTTCATACATCTATTCTATATCATACATTATCTATCGCAACTTTCAATACTTTGTAAACAGTACTTTAATTTCACAAATGTATAATAATAAATATATCATTATACATATTTTATGAAATCAAGTACTGATTACAAGTATTGAAATTGTATATAAGTGTAGGAAAATAAGAAATAAAACATCCAAATTTATTTGTATTTTATATTGATGACCAATAAAATACATTCGTGCATAAGTTTTGGTGAAATCATCGCCATCATTTCCCTAACAGTTTCCCTGATAAAATTCGATTGACAGACTGACTAACAATATAAAATTAAATCAATATTAAATGTTTTCAAATTAATATAGTTCTAAATTTTAAGGTTTGATATAAAAATAAACATATAAAACATTTAAAAGAATTTATAGAACATTATGATAAATATAATTTTGTTAAGTTGGTGTAGGTCTGTCAATCGAATTTTATTAGGGAAATTATAGATTACTGGATTATTCAAACAAAACTAACGCTCTAATATACCATACTTAAAATTTGGCTAACAAAAAAAAATGTGGGCGTTTTATTTATTATTTTCCTACAAGCAATGCTTTGTAATCAGGACTTAAATTTTACAAAATAATAATGAAAAGTAATATACGTCCTTATCATTTAATTTATGTAATCAAAATACTGATTACAAAGCATTGCATGAAGAGTGTAGGAAAATAATAAATGAATCACTTACACTTATTTCTTATTTTTATTGTGTTGATGACGATTATAATACATTTGGGCATTAGTTTTGGTTAAATCATCTCCATCATATCATAACAGTTTTCCTGATAAAATTCGATTGATAGACCGACACTAACTATACAAAATTATGTTTATTGTAGTGTCTTCAAAATATTTTTTTAAATGTTTTATGTTTTTTGCAATTAAAAACATTAAAATTTACCAATATTTCATTTAAAAGCTTTATGTTTGATTTGATTTTCTGTGGTTTAACTTTCCCCTTCAAAACATTTTTTACTATATTCTGAATTTCACTGAAACATTGTATTAATGCTTCAGATGGGTAGCAAAGCCATTTCTTGTTTTTTTCATATTCTTTGCATCGAATATATCTGTTGATATTTTCTTTATCCATTAAATGGGTTTTGCAGATTTGACATCCTTTAATAATTTTAATGCAGCACTTTTTCAGGACCCAACCACAAACATATGATTGAGGATCGTTTTGTTCAATAATTTTGCCACTCAACATTTCTTCATTTATGCAAATGTCTTCTATGCCTTTCTTATTAGAAGAACTTTCTTCTTCTTTATCATTAGCTGTCAGTAAAAAGTCGACAGACTGCAGATATGTGCTCATGTCATCTTCACAATTTGTTTTAATTGAGTGGGATGAACAAAGGTTATTTAATAAAAGTGCTTTAAATGCTGCTTCAAAATTTAATGTGTTTGGAGCAACATTTCTCACGCCTAAGCTTCTTACAGTACCAAAGAAGTTTTCTATGGGATCCTGATTAAAGTTTCTGCTAAGCATGATGTCCAACACATATTTTTTATTTAATAGTTTCCATACCGCTTGCATGCCCTCCAAAGTTTTTATAAAATTTTTTATCGAAGGGACAGTTTTTTCTGACAATCGAACTTCATTGCCTTGGGTTTTTTTTTCAATGAAATTCATATTTTAAAAAAATTTTAAGCTAAATAATTGAGTAGCCGTTTTGGCTCTCATTTTGTTCATTTTTTTGCGGATTTATATGGTCTTCCGTCAATTTATGAAGAATTCTTAGTTCTCCATACGTCTGTCAATATCGATGTAAATTAGATCTTTGGTGACGAGATTATTCCTAATCCCTTTTAAAAGATGAGTTGTGTCATAGAGAGGTATGATTTTATTCTTTCCTATCATTATTACATCATTTTTCCACTCTAATCCTTTTTTCAAATATAAAGATTTAGAATCTTCCAACAAACTCTCAATGGCACCTATGTTAACAGTGCTTTGATCACATATTGTGCTAATGATTATCAAACCAGTAGCTTGCACATGCTGTATTACTTCTTTAATACATGTTTTCAGTTCAATTTTATTAAGACAGCTTGTGAAGTAATAAGCAATTGGCTGCTTAAAATTCTTTTTTATTCCTCTCACCATAAATACTAACACATGATCGGCTATTGCGTCTTTGCCTATGGTAGTAAAACCTTTAAGTACATCCTGAGCTGCATTAAAATGTACTTGTGGATTAATCGACAAATATAAGGGTGCACAGACGATCTTCTTCACTCATGTCTTTTACTGTTTGTTTTAATTTTTCAAATATCATATTATTAATGCCTGGTAATATTTTGATTTTTAGTAACATATTTTTTAAAGATTTTGTTGATGGCAATGTAAAACATTTGGAAAGAAGTCCATAACATTTTGGACTTCTTTTATATAGTGAAAGAGCTAAAATTTTCTCTTCATTTGTGAAGCGATGTCCCTTTGGAGCTTTTTTAGTTTCACGGAACTGTATTGTAGTAAATAATTTTGCAGGCAAACTCATTTTGCTCGTAATTCTTTCCAAGGCCTTGTCATTAGACATCTTAACAGCATTTGCTAATCTGGATTTATAATTTCTGTTTTTCTTTCTCAATCTAGATATTTCACTCCTTAACTTCTTTAAATTATGCTGCATACCTGGATAACAGGTTAACCCTTGTAGATGTGTGCCTTTGTCTGGAAACAATCAATATAATTTTAATTACTTGTCTAATATCTTAAAACAAATAATTCTTGTGTGTATATATCTGAATCTCAGATATACAATCATATTCTAAACTACAGTGGGGCCCACATATTGATAGATTGTCGAGTAGACTTAGCTCTGCAGCATATGCCGTAATGAAGATACGTAGGTTAACTGACATAGATACTGCCAGATTAGTATACTTCACTTACTTTCATAGTGTTATGTCGTACGGTATCCTATTGTGGGGAAATGCTGCCGACATACAAACAATTTTTGTGCTTCAGAAAAGAGCAATTCGATCAATTTATAATCTTAGGATTAGGGACTCTTTAAGGGAGAAATTTAAGGAAATAGACATTATGACTGTTGCTTCTCAATACATATACGAGAACTTAATGTACGTTCGTAAAAATATTAGTTTGTTTTCTATAAAAAGTGATGTACACAATTTTAATACAAGAAATAAAAATAAATTAACGGTGCCTGTCACTAGACTGCAAAAAGTTAATAACTCTTTCAAGGGTCTTTGTGTGCGCTTCTACAATAAGGTCCCAAGCAAAATACAACAATTAGATATCATGCAGTTTAAATCTACTATTAAAAAAATACTTATTAAAAAAGCTTATTATAAGGTATCCGATTATATAACAGATAAGAACGCTTGGACTTGAGATGATCCAGCAACTGGATAGGTGATTACTTCTAAACTCATTATCTTGTTTCCATTATTATTAAATGATTATGTTATTATTATAAGACCATAGTTTTTTTTTATCTCTGTTTATAATGTATTGATCTGGTAATGACATGGTTTTTGTAAATGTCATTACTCATATTAGAGGTGGTGAGTTTCTTGCTCGTTCTTCTTATCAGCCAAAAGACGTCCTGAACGAGTGGTAGGGAAAAAATGTTGGACGATTCAAAAGTACTTTTAAGAAGTCTATTTGAATAAAGATTATTTTGACTTTGACTTTGACTTCTCCAGACATTAAATTTCCTATCTCACATTTTTTGTGTCTTCTAAATCTGACTCTACGACACAGAGATATTCCTGGTACAGAAGATTTAATATATCTTCCATAAAAATTTTTGTAATTTTTTACTTTTAATACTGGATTCGAGGAAATATCTTTTCTTAATGATTTCTCCAAGAAAACAATCTCAAACTTATTAGTTTTCTTACAGTTTTCTATAAGATCCAAATAATAGTCAGGGCCATGTATTTTATCGTGTTTTAAACGTTGCTCTTCTATTAATGCGAAATCTCTGTCGATTGGCATCATACTGTGTCCAGGCATGGGATATGTTATCTTAATTGTTTCAAAAATATTTGTTGCACATAGCTGGTCTAAAAAGGTAAACAAAAATCGATTTTTGTTTTGGCTATAACAATTGTCACAAAAAATGTGCAAATGTTTTTGTGATGGTGTTTTCTTGTTCTCAATGAAATAATTTAAAGCAGTGATTACTTCGTTGGGTCCCTTGTGGCATACATTTTCTGTAAATAAAAACATTGTTGCACTATTGTCGCCCAAATCATGCACTCCAAAATTGTGCAGCCACAACTGTCTCAAATAGTATTCGACTGACACATTGGTGACAGGCAGTGGCAAATTTTTTTGAAAATCAAAACAGAGTGCCAAAGTATTGGATTTTGGTTGACTTGCTGCTTTGATTGCATAAAAAAATACTTGTGCTTTTCTTAAATGCAATTCTTTTTGTAATTCAAGACTTCGTGTCTTGTTTGTGTCTTTAGAAATCTCAGCAGATTTTATGTCCATGTTCAGTTTTTCACAGACCTGGCATATGTCTTTTCTTGGAAAACCGAAGGATATATTGAAATCTTGATTAAAAATTTGTCTGAATTTCTCATATGACACTTTTCTTTTCAATTCAGGATGAACTTCAGACACAAACTTGTTGTAAAGTTTGTTTATAGATAAGTGGGAATCCAAAAATTTTTTAGTTTTGTTGTTATTTCTTGTGTAGTGAGACATTCTTGATGGCAAGGTTTCAATTAAGTCATGTACTTTTAAGACAATGTCAGCATCTAAGTATCTATGATTATTGTGACGACCTCTTCCATCGATTATGGATTTAGTTGGTTGCTGCACTTTATGTTGGAGCCTGTCCCGCTTAATGCCATGTATGGCAAGAAAAATCTTTTGACAAACTTCTATGTGCATGTTATTTGTATAGACACTATATTTGAAAGATCTTCTAGGCCTGGTAGTATTTTTATTTCTTGGTCGAGAACGCACAGGTACGCTTTCATTTAGGCAACCTTGTAGGTATATATTTTGCTCTGTGTGTGATGACAGATGGACGAATCTATTGTGTATTGACTCTACTTCTTTTTGTGCTAATTTATTTTTACAGTCGCATCTACATTTTGGTAATTTGTCGCTAATAGTGTGCTTGCTAAGGTTATACTTAACTTTTTGTTTTTCTCCCATTCGTCAGGTTTGCGTAGCCTCTTTTTTCCTTTTTTGGGTTTAGGACTGGATTTTTCAATTTGTTCAGGGTTTTCTTGACAGAATTCCAACAATCCTGTATATGGATTAATCAAGCTGTGCACAGAGGATTCAAATTCAATGACCAATTCTCCTGTTTTAGAATCCAACCTCTGACGTTTTACAGCAGGAATATAATTATTGTCATTGATTATTTTACTGTTTATATCTTCTGCACCTATCTGCAAACTAATATAACATGTTTTAAAATAAGTTACCTACCTACTTTATGCAAAAGTGTGGGATAGTAATAAAAACAATCGTAGCAAATAACTTACTTGGAATCGGAACTAATATTTTCATGCTCAGTAACAATATATTCATCCCTTGTATTTTCTTCATTTTCTACGTCATCATCCAATAAGCCAGACTCTCGAATTAGTCTGAAAAAGATTAATAAATTTAATACGTGTTTTAATATTTTCAAACATATGAAAAGACGTTACAGCCTTAATGTAACAAAATCAAAATATTCATGTAAATAAGTACTTACTTTTCCAGTTTATTTTCCAAAGAAGACATCCTCGTGTGCGTTATGTTATAAATAACCGGGTCAAGCACTAAACTGTACGTAAATAAAGCATTTTAACTCTATAAATTATGAAACCAGAACAGTAACTAAATTTTCATAACCTTAAAAATTAACAAAATTTTCTTTAACGTGATTTTTTAAATTGTTTTGTTGTGACTTAGAGATTTTTTCAAACATAGTGATTTTTAGAATTGAAAGTTTATAACAACACAAAAAATCTCTATGTATAAAATAGACTTAGAGATGTCTTTTGAGTAAACCGAATATACCAAAATATAGAGAAAAAAATAGTGATTCTAGTAGTGTCGCCAACTAAAAAACGTCAAAATGTGACTTAGTGATTTCTAGAATTGGGCTCTTCAATTATCTAACCGAAAAGGATTATTTCTTATGTTTTTAATATATATGATACATGATATTGCAAAAGATTACCTAATGTTTATGTATTAATATATAAATACTTTAATTACTTTTATTATTATTAAAGTTAAAACTTATCGATTAATCGATACTATTAGTAATAGTACTTCAATAACATTTATTGATATGGAAACACAGTGAAATATGTTAACAAAACACATCCGAATCCAAAAAATACTTTTTTAAGTGATATTTTAAGGGCCGGTTTCACCAGTTGCTGATAAAGTCCCTGATAGTCTATTAGGAACTTATCTGCCAGATAAACTACAACTTTTGATTTCACAGGTCTCAGATAACTATATCTGGCAGATAAAGTATTAGATATCTTATCAGCCGATTCAAGTGGCTGATATAGACGTTATCTGATAGATAAAAAAAAGTTTCAAGTGACGGGAACGAAAATAGTTTTAGTTTTAGACCATTATTGTGTGCTTTGCGTTGATTGCAGTCACAAGTGTCACAAATATTCTAAAATGGATTTATTTGTGTTTTAAGAAGACGAATATTTCGAACGTATTACGCGACCCCGTAGGAATCGAGTAATTAACCCTAGACCTAATTATTTAGAATCACTTGACGTTCAAGATTTTAGGAATCGACTTCGGCTTATCAAACGAGCTGTTGTTTATATTCTATCGTTAATAGAAAGTGATATAAAAACTACAACGGGCTACTAAGTAAAAAATCTCCGTTAACTAGTAAATAAAGAAGCTCCGTTTCTTCTTGATTAAAATTCACACTTCTTTCACGTTTTTGTTTTTCCATTATTAATTAACAGATACGAAAATAATACACAAAGAAAAGTTTAAAAACTGAAAAGCGTCTTAAGCACAAAATATCAACAAAGCAAAACAAATGATAGTTGCGTTTCGTTTCTGTAAACACGTAGCTAAGTATACGAATATCGTATTATTTTCATTCTAGAATCATCAAATTATAATTCAAAATATATAAAAAAAGTTTACTTAAATAATATTGAACACAAAAAAAATATTAATTAAGTTTTAAAAATGATTTTTGATTGACGATAATTTGGGTCGTAGTATTGAAACCTTAGAGTAACTACTTAGTAGAGGGCTATTCGGCGTGCCACCGTAAGGGACAACAAATAAATCAACAGTGTTACCAGGTAGTTAAATGTTCCTCGATTATGGGGAGATATTTTGTTATTAGCAAAGGAGCAATAATTTGGTCAGCAAAATTTGTAGAACTGTTCAGAAACTATCAACTTTTCTGCGATTTCACCAAATTATAGCTGTAGTCAACCACGTATGATGTAACTTCCCATGGATGAAAGAATTAGTAATAGAGGAACATTTTTTATTGTAGAAATATTGATACACTATCTATCATCTTAAACTAACTAGCACATTGAATCAATGGGCTTGGTTACTGAAGTTTTCTAAATCCTAATTTTATTAAGTTTGACTAAATTAGAATAATTATGCTCAAAAAAGTCTAATTTAGACAAACAAAACTATTTTGAAAATGTAATTCAACCAAAATTTAAAAAAAAATGTATATAGACAATAAAGAAAACCGTTTAAAGGAGAATAACGTACCTATTTAATCATAAAATTATGTTTAGAACGGCAAATAAGAAACATTGTGATGATGTTGGGCTATCGTCAGTCCAGCAGCGCCACTGTATGTTTACTCAATAGCTGTTAGAAAGACCATTTTTTTAAAACCTTAGGTCATTTTAGAATGAAATAAAACGTTGAAACTATTGGCACATGTTGATATTTCGTAGATCTTAGTAACCACAAAGTATTTTATCATTCTGACTAATCAAATCGAATATTTTAGTCTCATATTTAGTGACGAAATACTAATAAATAGATATCCAGAATCTTAATAATTAGTGATCGAAAACAAATATGTAAGCCTATTTTGACTTTGATCAGTAATTACTCAGATTCTGGATTTCATTACTTCAAGACAGTATTAGCAGAGCACGTATTAGTGTTTTCAAAGTATGGGCGTTTGTACACCACTGCCGTCGTATCCGTTATCCTGGTCGATTTCATAAAGAAACTTGACGATTATCGTTAGTCCACCACGATACTTCGCTCGAATTCTAGTATCAGATTTCTTATCTCAAACTAGAATATCTATAAAACTAGCTATTTTCACGCGACTTCGCTCGTGTTAACTGTAGCCTATGTCAACTGCGTATGTGAAAGAGTTTTTAAAATTGGTTCAGTAATCTTAATAAAAATGCTTAAATAACCACTTTGTCCCTGGTAGTTTGAGATTGATCAAATATAATAATCGGTCCAGTGGTTTCGGAGCCTATTCGATGTAAAAAATAAACAATAAAACCTTTAATTTTTATAATATTAAGTATAGATAAATAAACATTCAACAACATCACATACATGGCTCATATTGTAAGATGTGTATTTTGGAGTACTAAACCCCGTATTTTAGACTATCTGTGACAACAAAGGTACCTAAATACCCAGAACTCCCAGACTCCAGACAATAAAAGAAAGTTAATTTTCAAAATTTTTGGTTTTTTAATAATAAAAATTAGTGTAAATCATTACACCTGCAGACCTATTTTAATCTATTCTGCCGATGTACGCTGTTGAGTGTGTGAGATTTATTAAGAGCTATGACTTAATAGAAAAATCAATTAATAATTATAATAAAAATAATTATAAATTACTAAACCAATATTAAATAAAGTTACAGGTTGGGTGAAATCAAAGAGGGTACTAAAATAAAAAGCATTTTACTTCGTTTCCACAAAAATTTTACAAATAATTAGATATATCACATGTATTAATCACATATTGAAATTAGAAATTATGCTACTTATAAGTTAAAATAAACTTACTCGATTACAAAAAATAAATAAATTGTCTACTTAACTGCAGCAAGTACACAAGAGGGTGACACAAAAAAAGGGGCCGTGACAAGAGCTGTATTGGTCTTTTATAGCTATCCATCTCCCGTTCCGACATCCATTCCATTACCGCCATTTTATCAAAACAAAATTCAAATGTCGATTTAATTAATCTAAATAAGTATTCGCTTAATAGTATTAATACTATATAATGTTATATATATTTAAAAGCCTTTAAACAAAATTTAAATACTAAATACATACTATTATAAATTAAAATTGGCTTTTAATTGGTTATCCAATCACAAATTAGAGCACAATTTACTTTGTTACAGTGAATTCTAATCACACAAAACATTTTTAAAAATATGAAAATGAATATTAATATACAATAAATGATACGTAACTATTATATTTTAATACAAAATAAAAAAAAATATTTTGGTTAGCTTACAATACTCTTAAATCATAGACAAGAATTCTTAAAAAAAAGAAACATAGCCGATATTATTTCACAATATATTTTCTAGCATTTCTTTATTATAAAGATACAAACAAATCATAATCAGTGTATTTCTAAAAGAATAGCACAGATAATACTTGAAGATTAGATTATGGCACAAATAAGTTATGATATTTATGAAGAATAATTATGGCATGGTAAATAAACATTACTTAACAAGTGCAAAAAAACTATAACTCCAAGAACAAATCAAATATTTAAACTGACATAATAATATTTAAAATTTCCTAGCAAGTATAGAGATATAGGATTAATTTTTAATGAAGGCAATTCTTATTTAATAATAACATTAAAAGTTTAAAACTTAGACTATCAGTAGCTAGTATAAATTATGTATATTTTATTTTTCAAAATGTCCAGTTTAGATTCTCAAACTAAAAAGGTTTTACACGGTTAATTAATATTGTATGAAACCAACAAAATAATTGAAAAGATATGAAGATAATGCATTTTATATATTTTAGGCATTATGTTTCAAAGTATTAACTGCTTACTACTAACATACAATATCTTATAGTTTCAGACTTTTCTATACTTACCATTCTTATTGTTACATTGTATATATCCCTTTGAGGAAGGTATTATAAAAAGTGGACTTGTTAAGTAATAAATACCTTACTTGTATAATAAGTATTTAACTATTGTATCTATTTAGTAAAATCCTTATTATGTACTCAATGTTGTTTGTCTTCCTACATTTAAAAGTAAATGTTTTTCAAAATGCATTGAACACACCCTGGCATGCCTTGAAGGCTTACAATTTGGTCTTCCGCAAGCTTCAATCCAATTTTGAAGTTTCATTTATCAATCAATTTTGAAGTTCATGTTCATGTGATGAAAATCTAAAATATAAACACAATTACTATAACACTTTTTTTTTATTTCATATTTTAATTTGGAAAATTGAGGTCATCATTATGATAATAATATGATTGTCATATGGAATAACAATATTTTATGAAGAAAAAACATATTTGGCCGAGATTTATTGATAAAATTAGTTATATTATCTACTATAAACTCAAACATTTCAAACCAAATACATAGCACATTTTTAGTGATTCTAAATACAGAAATTAAAATAGAGATAGAATAACCTACGTCAACATCAACAAATTTGCGCTCCTGTTCTTTTAATGTAAAAGTGAGTAAAAGTGTTCTTCACTACCGGATTTATCGCTGATATTATAGCTCATCAACCGACGATCAGTTCAAGTTAGTGAATACAAAAGACACAGTGCTATATTGAAAATTTAAAGTGAATTATTTTTAAAACATAACCTCAAAACAATTCGAGATAGACTCATTGACAATCAGTAGTGCCAACCAACACAAGCGAGAACTGCGTTCCGTTTGACGCACTGACGGATTTGGTGATACCAGGATCAAATTTTTTTCTACCATCTTAGTGGAGTTTAATCGGAACTATGTCTTCGAAACATATATGTAGTGGTTGCCTAAAGCAAATTGTCAACAAGCAAAATCTTAAGTGTACACAGTGTAAAGCACTTTACGACATCGATTGTGCCAATGTTGCTTCGGATCGTTTCAAAGTAATGTCCAACGAGCTTAGGATGGGTTGGAGCTGCCCGCAGTGCAAGTGCAAAGAACCAAAGTCGGACAATACGAATACTCCAATCCGCGGTGCTGCAGCACCAGTGCAGCCCTCAGCAAATGTCACAATACGCGGCCCTAAATCAAAATCCTGTCGTGGCTCTTCGTGTGAGGAAGATAAGGCTGTCGCTGAAAGTGAGGGAATGCGCTCCATCATTAGAGAAGAAATACAAAACGCACTCAAAGGCATGATGAATGAACTGTCCAGTATCAAGGATAAAGTGTCGTCATTCGAACATTCATTGACATTCTTCAACACTTGTTTCGAAGATCTCAAAAAAAGACTTGACGAAGAGTCCGGTCTTGTAAAGGAACTGCGCAATACTAATGAAAGCCTAGAAGTCCGCGTTAAAACCATTGAGAATGAATTTAACAACAGAATGAATACATTGGAACAAAACCAACGCGAGTGCAATATAGAAATTAACGGAATTCCCGAAAATCGATCCGAAAACATTCTGAAAACTACAGTTGCAATAGCACAAAAAGTAGACTGTACTCTCTCTGAAGGTGATATCGTCCATGGCACCAGAGTTGCAAAAATAAAAAAAGATACGGACAGACCACGAACTATCGTTGTAAAGCTGCGTACTCGCCTACTACGTGACAGCGTTCTTGCAGCGGTGCAGAAGTTTAACAAGACTAACCCCCGTGACAAATTGAGTACTAAGCATCTGAGTTCAGGAGGCGCCGCTCAACCTATCTTCGTGTCTGAACATCTGAGCCCATATAACAAGTCTCTCCACGCCGCTGCTAGAATGAAAGGGAAGGAGCTCGGATACAGATTCGTCTGGGTCAGAGATGGGCGCATCTACGTCAGAAAGGATGAACACTGCCAAGCTCTCCAAATTCGTAATATGGACAGTTTAAATTTTATGAAGTAGTTTTAAGCATCTTTTTGTGTAATATTTTTTAGGTTTATATTAGTTGCAATGGCTAATTTTTATTATCAAAATGTTCGTGGTATGCGAACTAAAACTGTTGGAATCCTTAATAATGTGTCACTTTGTTCATACGATGTTATAGCTTTCACTGAAACGTGGTTGAATTCAGGTGTCTTGGATGGAGAGCTATTTGATTCTCGTTATGTCATCCATAGACGCGATCGTAATTACCTGAACTCTTCAAAGAGAGACGGAGGTGGAGTGTTGATAGCAGTTTCATGCACTTGTAGATCAACTCGCCAGCAAGCCTGGGAATCCGCAAGCTGCGAGGATATTTGGGTGGTTGTTGAACTACGAGTAGGTAAGAATATCAAAAGAGTGGCAGTCGGCACAGTATATATCCCACCACCAGTCTCTCTTAACACCCTTAATATATTTTTAGAAAATGCCAATAATATTACCCAACTGGTTGATGAGGTTGTGCTTTTGGGTGACTTCAACTTGCCTTCTCTCTTGTGGACTAGAAGTAACAATTGCATGCACGTTAGCAACTGTAACAATTTATTGGGTAATGCCATGGTCGACTTTTTGTCGGTGAACAATATGTTACAATTTAATCACATAACTAATGAGGATAATCGAATACTTGATCTTGTTATAAGCACTGTGTCAGATGTAAGCATATCGGAACCATTATGTCAATTAAGTAAGGTTGACCCTAAACACCCACCCATTATAATAACTTTAACAGAGAGCGAAGCAAACTATCTACGCCCCAATACACGAATAGAACATAACTTTTTTAAAGCCGATTTTATTAGCATTTCAAATGAACTCAAGCAGATTGAATGGAATTATACATTTGCCGCAGACCTCTCTTTAAATGAAATGATTTCAGTCTTGAATTCAAAAATTACTAGCTTGATTGAAAAATTTGTACCTAAACACAAGTTTAACAGGAAAGCATACCCCGCCTGGTTCAATACACCATTGTTGAAGTTATTAGCCGCTAAAGAAAAAATTAAAAAACGATATCGTGTATATAACAACCCTAGAGACCTATTAGAATTCAAAATCCTTAGAGAACGAAGCCACAAAATGCTGGATTCTCTGTACTCGAATTATATGTACAAAACGGAGAGTAGTCTATTGAATGACCCTAGAGGGTTTTGGCGTTATGTAAAGGACAAGCGAAAGACTCGATCAGAATTCCCCGCTGAACTGCGTATGGAGGATAAAATAGGGCGTTCAGGTTGTGAGATAGCCAATCTGTTTGCAGAAAATTTCTCAAAAATAGTCAGTTTACCCCCTTCGCCAGTTTCACAATCTAACACAAGGCTTATTAATATCGTATCTGATGGGTACGTTGGTACTGCTACTGGTGTAAGCAGCATATTTTTCACTGAGAGGGAAGTGCTAAAACAAATAAAGAAGCTAGACATATACAAGGGACCTGGGCCTGACGGCATCCCTCCAATACTAGTTAAACGCTGTGGATCTGCTCTTGCTCTGCCATTATCAATTATCATTAATAAGTCCTTGTCATTGGGGGTGTTTCCAGATGAGTGGAAAGCAGCAAAAATAATACCAATACACAAAAAGGGCAATTTAAACGAAATAATTAACTACCGGCCTATATCAATCTTATCGTGTTTCGCTAAACTTTTTGAGGCACTCGTCTGTCCCATTGTTTCAAATCATCTTAACCCCCTTCTCTCTCAACACCAGCATGGCTTTGCGAAAAGACGTGCTGTCGAAACTAATCTGGTAAGTCTTATAACTGACTTAGCCAGGGTCGTTGACAAGGGATTACAAGTCGACGCTGTTTATACTGATTTTAGCAGCGCTTTTGATTTGGTAAACCATAAGCTGCTGCTTGTGAAACTCGAATACATGGGAATCCATGGGCCACTCCTTGAATGGTTCCGCTCGTATCTATATAAACGGAAACAAGTTGTAACTGTCAACGGGTTTGAATCTGATACTTATTATACTGAGTCGGGGGTTCCTCAGGGGTCGCATCTTGGACCTATCTTATTTTCAGTTTTTATTAATGATTTAACTAAATACATTCAAAATTGCAAGTATAAGCTATTCGCCGACGATTTAAAGATTTACCGACAAATTGACAACATAAATGATTCCAAATTACTGCAAGCTGATGTTAATAGAATAAATGAATGGTGTGACCTAAATCAAATGCATCTTAATGTCAAGAAATGTTTCTACATTAAATATACACGTAAAAAAACACCCATAAACTCAACATACTCTTTGAATGGGATTACTTTACAGGAAGTCAATGAAATACGCGATTTAGGTGTTCTGATTGATAGCCAACTAACTTTTAAACCACACGTTGACTCCATTGTGAATAAAGCAGCAAAACAACTGGGTTTCATCAGACGTAATACAAAAAGTTTTCGGTCGTACCTATCGAGAATTGTGCTTTACAACTCATACGTGCGAAGCTGTTTGGAGTTCTCGAGCGTAGCTTGGAATCCCTTTTACGCTCAGCCCTCTCAGCGAATTGAGAGCATCCAGCGCGCGTTCACAAGGTCGCTTGCATATACGTACTCTGGAATTTCCCACAGAACACCTTACAAAGATCGTTTGGAGTATTTCGGGATGCAGAACTTGCAACAGCGTAGAACTATTCGCGATGTCTCGTTTCTATTTAAAGTTGTTCGTAACTCCATAGACTGCCCTCAAATTTTGGAGCAAGTATCCCTCAACGTACCACACAATTACCCTCGTCACAGAATCAAAAACGTTTTTAACGTACCTCTCGCCAGAACCAATTTAGGCTTCAACTCACCTCTGCTAAGAATATGTCGTAGTTACAATAGACTGTGTACACAATCGGAACATCTGGATATTTTTAATAATACACATAAACATTTTGTAAAGACTGTATCGGAAACACTTAAGACCTCTTAGACCTATATTTCTTTGTTTTCTTTTAATGGGTTTATAAAGTTCCCTTGTTTCTGTGTTTTCTCTGTTTTTGTAATTTAATTTATTTAACTAATTTTAATCTATAAGAATCAGACGTTAGTCATAAATATTTTGTAAGCGTTGTAAACACCTATAATTGGTGTGCATACCAGAATCTTTATAATTATGTTCAATTTAAGACTTAGTTTAGTATGTGCACTGTTGGTGTTTCTTTTAAATAAATAAAAAAAATAAAAAAAAAAAAATAAAAAAATCATGTTCAATTAAGTCTAGAAAATTACATTACAGTAAATTAAGCGGTATTTTAATATAATCATGCAAAACTTTACTGAGAGGCTTTAAATGCTAATACATTTTAGGTTAACTTGGATTTATTTTAATCAGAAGTTTAAAAACTGCCCAATTGCTTTTTTAAATCGCATTTTGTAGTTCTATGTACTTACAAAATAGTTGAGTTTCAAACATTTTGATATTTGTTTAACAGAATATTGATAATTTAATTTAAAAGCACTTTGAGGGGAGATTTTAAGTACTTAGATGTCAGCCTTAACGATTTGAGGTTATATTCTTATTCAACTTATTTAATAATATTTTTAGCTTGTTATGTGTCGTATTTAATAAAATTCACATCGGTTATGGCATTGAGTAATTTTACCTTGACGAAGAAATAAACAAAATGCTTCTAACTTACCTGAAATATGATACACCTACAATATTCCTTTCGGATCTATTTTTGCAAGATATAACACTGCACTTAACCATTATTTTAATTTGCAAGTAACGTTTCTTAATTATAAACTCTATACATCATATAAAATATTGTTTAAATACACTTCTTTCCAACTTTTTTCTATATTATTTGAGTCCAACAATTTCTATGCCTAAAATTTTGACGTTTTGGTGCCAAACAAGCTTGGTGCCAAACAAAAAACCCGGCCACATCGATAAGGACAACAAATAATGTTTTTATCTCACTTTAACTAATGAAAATTGTAATAAGTCATTTCATTTCCCGATGAATGAGATAGAACATACCATTAGTATATCGCTATTATTCAATTTTAATTTATATAGGCAACAGAATTTTTACTATTAATCTCTTTTCATATAATTTTTACTAAATTGTATTCACTAAATTGAACACGTTTAGAATAGAGTGAAATAAAACAAACTATTACTTGTTAATTTTTTTTTTTTTTTTCGTAAATTTATTTAATGCTTTTCTTTGCATTAAGGGTATTCTAGATTTATCGAGCCGAAGTATATCCACCCCTTTCAAAATTTTGTTTATAACGTTGCACCAGTTGAAAATAAATAATTTTATAGTTATATTTAAAAACAATTCGAGCACTAGTCCGTTGTGCATTTCACAATTGAAAACTCAAATGAATATTCGGAAAGTATTTTTTCTTAATTTTTTTTCGTTATATTATTTTGGTGTCCATTGACTTCCAAATATTCATTTGTTACATGAATTATATTGCCAAAACTTATTACAGCACATTCTGTTGGGTAGGCTAACTTTCTTCGTTTGATCGATTTATATTCTTTTTCTTTTATATAAGCATGGGTTGAATTTTCATTTGATGCTATTAAATTATTTTTACAAAAATCACAATTTATTTTACTTAATATTTTCCTTGTTACCCATCCAACAGTGTATGCACTATGAAATAATATATAATAAAACTTTTGACAAAACATTATGATAATTATGTTTTTTCTTATATACACTTTAAAAAGGGTTTGATTTAGGAAATCTAAACTATAAAAAAGATTAACAAATTATAGTGTTTAAAATATTACCAGGTGTAAAGGACTGCGTAGAAGTTCTTCCTATATCAGGCACAAGCTGATCTTCTGACGGAGGCAAGATACTTTTTTCTGAAAAACAAGGTAATGCCTTATTTTCTTGATCTCTATTGTATCTAGTTGCATTGCATGAAATATTAATTATGATATTTGATCAATTTTGCATTCACATTGCTGTACTGAAAAATAATTTTAATGAACATATGTATAGCATTGTGAATGTAAAATTGATCAAATATAATAATAATTAGAACAAAATTCTCATCTTTATCAAAAGTTTGAATATTTATTTTGGCTGTTTGTGTGGATTGCCTGAACATTGATGTATATACACTCTGTAGTAGGGAAAGTGGAAAGAGCTTGAAAAATGTATCACTCCTGTGAGATCCTGGGTAGCTCAGTGTTTAGAGCAGTCGCCTGTATCGCGAAAGGTCATGGGTTCGAGTTCCATCCAGAGTGCCAGGGACAAAGTGGAGTTGAGTGAGTGAGTTTTTAAGCATTTTTTCATTAAGAATATTAATTATGATTTACAGACATACCAGAAGTCTCTGCTCGTGAAACTTTATTCGGGATTTCTCCATATGGTAGTGCATAAGAATGATCTATGTGACGTTTCCTTGAATAACTATGGTCACTGTATTCATCTAAAAAGAAAGTGAAATTTGCTATTAGCAATATAAGGAAGTACAGAAATAGCTTTAATCAGACGTCTTAGTAATAAATTACCAATTTCTAAGGAAATAGTTGAGGGTTTGCCTGAAGATATCTCTTCATACAGGAACAAAGTAGGATAAGCACAGGTCTTTAAACGATCACTATGTGTCAAGCTCATAAACCTTCTCTCAAAATGTTTATGGCACACAAACTTGTTTTTAGTATCAACTAAATTCTCACTCTTTATGCACTTTAACCACTTTCTGATCATATCCTCATTTTTAGGAAATTTATGTAATTTAACGTCCTGTCGTAAACTTTTGCATCCGGGGACACAACACTTTCGATACATTATCTAAAATGCCGTCTGTATTTGTAGATTCGAAGGGGCGGAATTTAATCAACGCAAGTTCTTCTCCTCAAAACAAATAAGTAAAAGCCCGATATCACTGTATTTGTGGATTAAAGAGGCGGAAATTAATCGACGCAAACACTTTTCATCAACACACAAATAATATATTTATGGCATTTGAACTGAACTGACCGTTGCAGTTCAACCACAACACAGACAAAATAAGAATTAAATAAAAGGTTGGCCTAACTGCATAAGGGGTGAAGAAAGCATAGGGGGAGGAGAGCTAAATGTCAACTGTTATTCTAGCACTGTCATCGGAACGGTAACTTTTTTTCTATGAGACTTTACCGGGCGTGTTGTTCATATTGGGGCCATTTTTGACGATGTCCTTTACTTGAATTTGCACGAATTTATTTATTTTTATTTAAAGATTAGCAAATTCACTCAAAAATATTTTACATTTTATTGCTAACGCATATAAAGCTATATTTACGTGTTCGTAGATGGATGTGTACATATGCATACGTATGGCATAAAGCAATTTTTTTTTATTTATTGTATTGTATATTATAATGATACCTTTTGAATAATTTTTCCAGATTTGTCAATTATACATGCCGTAAAATCTGCTTCTTTAAAATGTTTTTCACAAATATAAAAATTTTCACCAACATCCAGGTTAGGAAACACATCACAAATAGCTTTTAACCACTCTTCACGTCTATCAATGTTCTTTGGCACTCTAAAAACTACGATTCGCTTCTCCAAAACAACCCGGAATTATGCAACTTTGTGGCATAATTGCATTTATAAATGAATAATTAAAAAAAATAATAATAATAAACAAATTGAAGACACTAAACAATAAATAAATAAATATTCGTTGCGTTCATTTGTTGAATGAAAAAAGTATTCATTAGCGCCAACAGATGGCGTTAGTGCATATACTCCTGCTGACTGAATGCCCCTCCCCCTGCAGAGCAAGCATAGTTCACTTATACGCCAATAGATGGCGTTAATGCATATACTCCTGCTCACAGAATGACCCCCCTGTAGAACGAAAACATAGACGTATCCACGTCAAAAATGTTAAAAGTGATATTTCTTCCGTGTATTCGATAATTACTGCCCTCTATTAACGGTATACAAAATTGAAATGTGCATGTTTTTTACTGAGATGCGATTTCCCACAGTTTGTCTCCCAGAATTGGCAGCGCCAGAGCGGAGCACAGGCGTACTAGTTTCCCCCCCTCGAATACCAGCTTTCAGTCAGCTCGGTACAAGGGTTTCTAAGTGGCCGTCTAACATCCCTGGTGCGATGTAGTCGTTCAATCATACCGTTCGCTTTTGGATATTACGCGGTTGTACGAACGCGTTCGATGCCGAGTCATTTTAATAATTGTGCGTATAAGTCGGTCTCGAATTGACGACCTTGATCTGAAGTAATCCGTTTTGGACAACTGAAACGAGCTATCCAGTTTTCTATTAAAACTTTAGCAACTGTTTCAGCTGTTATATCTTTCGCGGGTATTACTTCAGGCCACCTTGTTACTCTATCATTCATGGTTACGCAATATCTATAATCATCGGAATATGGTAACGGACCTATGATATCTATATATACATGTTCGAAGCGTGACGCACCACCAAAATCGCAATATCGGTGTAAATGTGTGGCGTTGTATTTTACTTTTTTGACAAGGAATGCAACTTTGGACACATTTTTTTATATCGCTATTCATATTGCTCCAAAAATACCTTGATATCAATCGCCTTGTTGCCGCGATTCCGGGGTGGCTGACGTCATGTATATTTTTAATAATTTGTTCCCGAAACCATGCAAGTAAATAAGGGCTAATGTTATCAGTTGATATTTCACAAGTTATTTGAATATCAGAGTCTGGCATTGTAATTAATTTAAATTGATCATTTTTTTGTTTAATGAGATTTTTAATTCTTAATCTTTTTTTGTGCCTCGGCCAGATCTTTATAATTTAATAGAGAAGGTATTGTTATTGCCTCTATCCTAGATAAAGCGTCAGCTACTATATTTTTATCACCTATATATCTATATATTGAATTTTGTCACAAAATTGTGAAATAAAATCTAATTGTCTCAATCGTCTAGGTGAATCTGATGGTGAGACTTTTTTTGTTAGTGCGTATGTTAGTGGTTTATGATCGGTTAGTACGGTTAGTTCTCTAACTTCTACCATATATCTAAAATGTTTTATTAATAAATAAATAGCTAATAATTCTCTGTCATATGTGCTATATCTAGTTTGATCAATTTTTTTGAGTAAAATCCTAAGGGTTCTAATTTATCGTTTTTTTCTGATGCAAAGTTGCGCCTACGCAATTCTCCGAAGCATCTGTCATTAAGATAAGGGGTGCGGAACTATCGGGGTGAGATAACATAACAGCGTTATTTAAACTTTCTTTACATTGGTTGAATGCTTTTATCGCGTTTTCAGACCAAGTAATTTTAGTTTCGTCGCGTTTTTTTGAATTATGTAAGTACGCGTTTAATGGTGATTGAATTTCTACTGCCTTTAGGATATTTTTTCTATAAAAATGTATCATACCTAAGAATCGACGGAGCTCTTCAATATTATTTTTTTTTATTTTTTTTATTTGAACTTATTTTGGTAATAGGTAGGGAGGGATGGGAGTGATGAGATGATAGGATGATAATGAATGATGGTGATGGTTGATGATGGATGATATCTGAGTGTGGTACCCCTTTAAGCAAGGAGGGGTACTCTAATATATGTCCTCCCGGCAAGTGGGAGGTACATGCGGACTCGAATACTGTTAGAAGTAGTTTTAGATCCCCTTGTAAGGGGGGATCATGCTAATCCCTGGAAGAGGGCAAGATGAAGGGTGGTCCCTGAAGGGGGCCGATGAGTGATCCGATGTTGGTGTGTAAGTGTGTAGTGTTGCGTGTATGATGGTGAATGAGACGAGGTTAATGAGGGGAGGAGGGTGGGGCCGGGAAGCGTCTCGTTGAATCCGCGGTGGTCCTCCCCCCATAGTGGTAGAGAGAGTGAGGGGATAGTTTGTGAAGAAAGAGGAAACGAGGATCGAAGAATGGTGAAGAAAGAGAGCGAGAGTGTGGTAAGGATAGAACCCCCGTTTCCGAAGAGGTAGAGATGGGTGATGTCTAGGATGTGAGTGTGTGTGTGTGTATGTGCTAGTTGAGTGTGCGTGTGTGTGTGTGAGTGATTGTGTGCGAGCGCTGGGGATGGGGGCCGCCCCGCCGCTCCGCGACCGCGCCCAGGATGAGGATGTTGAGCGCGATCGCGGAGCGTCGGGGCGGTCCCAGCACTCGAGTGTAAGCCCGGCGCTGGGGTCGTGGGCCTGTGTCCTCGGGCCGGTCTCCCCGCTCCAAGGCCACTTCCACCTAAGTGCCGGCGGTCGCCTGAAGAGGGGCCGGCCCGGTGAGCCCGCGCCTGGGGTTCTAAGGAGATCTGCGAGCAGTGGGTGTCCCACGGATTTGTGGTGCCATGCGCCTGCGCTCCTCCTTCTCAGCAGCGTTGGTGCCTGAGTGAGAGAGAGGGGGGCGTTCACGCCGCCAAGATCTCCGGTCTCCGGTCTCGGATGACGTCGTGGCTCGCTTTCGGCTGTGCTGCGTGACTAAGGAGAGTGATTATTATATTATCTATTTATTTAACCGAATTACTGTTTGTGATTCCGATGTTGCGTCGTCCGTTTTTATTGTAGTAAAAACGAGAATGAGAATAAGAAGTAAAACATAAACTGTAAAAAGTGAAAAGTAAAAAAGTAACAAATTTACAAGGATAGAATAGGCAACGCGACATAACGGGGTGAGGGACTCGAGTCCCTTATCATTAGTTATTTAATCCGATCGATCCGAACAAGCTAAGTCGGGAGTACGCGATTGGTAAATATGTTAATATTATTATTACTGTTATTGATATCGCGCGACGGTATTGATATCAATAGGTGGTAACGGGTTACACCCTTGCTGCGTTCGGTTCATGGTTCTGCGTTCCCTAATAATTACAGACTACAAATTATCACATGAATGTGGTTCAGCTGTTATTATACATTATTAATATATTTATATCATATATCTTAGTTACATTACATTACATTGTATTGACTTTGATTAATTATTTAGTTTACATAGCCTTATACTAATTTATGTGTGTTTCGGATGTTTTGATGGACAGTCATCGAGACCAGGTATAGTTGTTCAATTGAGTTACATGGAATGAGAACGAAGTAAAAGGTAAAAAGTGAGTATATGAAAAGAAGTATAAAAAAGATAAAAGACTTTTTTTTTCCCCCTCTCCTTTTTTTTTTTTTTTTTTTGGATACTGATTAATTAATTAGATTATACAATCTTAGAAAATGCAGAGAAAACTAACAATCTTAAGTTTAATTTGGTCTAGCCGGCTAGTCAAGTGACTAAAATGTCTTAACAGAGCTAACATTATAGAAATTAAAAGTAAAAATAAAAAGAAAGCTAACAGTTTTGATATTTAATTTGGTCTATCCGGCTAGCCCAGTGGCTGAATTATCCTAGCTAAATTTACGTAGTGTTTTTGTGTGAAAAATTCTTAAAAACAGAAAACTAACAATCTTAAAATTTAACGTGGCCCATCCGGCTAGCCAAATGATTGAATTATCTTAACAAAGCTATCATTATGATGTTATGAAGGAAAACTAACAATCCTAACATTTAACTTGGCCCATCCGGCTAGCCGATTGATTGAAGTGTCTTACCAAAGCTAACATTATGACCTTGTGAAAAGAAAACTAACAATTTTAACGTTTAACTTGATCCATCCGGCTAGTCCTAGTGTGGCTGAATTATCTTAACAAAACTAACATAGTGACCTTGTGTACAAAATCTTGAAAAGAGAAAACTAACAATCTTAACATTTAACTTAGTCATCCGGCTAGCCCAGTGACTGAATTATTTTAACAAAACTAACATTGTGAATTTGTGTGAAGGACCTTAAAACTAACAATCTTAACATTTGACTCGGCCCATCCGGCTAGCCAGTTGATTGAATTATCTTAACAAAGCTAACATTATGATGTTGTGAAGGAAAACTAACAATCCTAACGTTTTTAACTTGGTCCATCCGGTTAGCCCGGTGGCTGAATTATCTTAATAAAACTAACATAGTGACCTTGTGTAAAAAATCTTGGAAAGAGAAAACTAACAATCTTAACATTTAACTTGATTCATCCGGCTAGCCCGGTGATTGAGTTATCTTAACAGAGCTAAATTATGATATTGTGTAGAAAAGTCTTAGAGAAAGAAACTAACAACCTTGCGTAAAGTAAAGAAGTGCTAATTGCATGGATAAACGGAACGCGTTATTAACTTAATTATTTATATATATATGATGAATCAACTTAATCAGTGGCGCGAGTGTAGTCGAACTACTGGTGGGCCCTATTGCCCTGAAGCGCGGTGCACCCACCCTTATTGCAGGTGTGGGCGTCTTAAAGGCCCTCCTAAGTGGAGGGCGAGACCCTTATGGGGTCGTCCGGTTGAGTCTACTTTCGGGGTCGGTAGGGTGGCGGGCGGGTCGATGCCCTCTGCCATAAAAGTTGAAGCACCCCCTTGGGGGCCCTCAGGGATCTTCCCGTCCGCGCCCGCGCCCAGCTTCCGTCGATGATAGTAGTCGTCTATTCGCCGACGGAAGACATGAAAAAATTGTCAAGTCCGGTGAGGGAGGAGGTCGGAATCCGGGTTCCGGCCCCCCAGCCTATGTGTACAGATTGTAAAGTGTATATGTGCGTGTTTGTGTGAGTGTACGTGTGCGTGTCTGCGAGTGAGAGTACTCTGTGAGCGTGTGTTTGTATTTGTGTGAGTGTGTGTGAGGAAGTGCATGTGTGTGCGTGCTTGTGTGTGTTTTAGTGTGTTTGTCGCCAGTGTAGGTTACATTCGTTTTATTTTGTGTACAAGATTGGATGATCGACGAAAAAGATGGAGTGCCCCTCCATTACTCCCGTATATTCCTTCTGCAGCCGGAACGGCGGTGGGCACTTGCCGATTACGTTAGCTGCTGACCGTGTAGAAGTAGAACATCGCTTAAGTGGATTTTAACGTTGTAAGGATGGTTAGGATTCGATGATTTATTTCTATCGTTGTTTTATTGTGTATTTACGTGTTCTCTTTTCTGTTTCAGGTGCTGGATGGATGCTGGATGGTGTCGCACGACCTCCGACCCTGCCCAGGACCAAGGGGTGGGCGGGGGAGAGGGATACAGGATTAGGGTGGAAAAGGACTCAAAGGTGCGGATTGTACGGGCCGTTTAGACCTCGGGCAGCGATGATGGGAGTCAGGGGGCGGGTGAAGGTGAGGAAGAAGGCTAAGGCGAGGGTGAGTATTGGGGGAAGGGGAGGAGGAAGTGGGAACCACCAGAGGATCAGGAGGCAGCGGGGGCGGCAGCGTGGACGGCCACGGCCACGGCGGGGCCGACAGCGTCGGGGACCACTGCGACCGCCGCGGCGAAGGCCACGGCGACGACGACGATGCCAGCGACGACGACGACGACGACGATCGCGACAACGACGACGACCGCGGCCGCGGCGTCCGCAGCGGCGACCGCGAAGGCGATGGCGGCGATGGCGACGGCAACCGAAGCGACGACGGCCGCGGCGGCGGCGACAGCGACGGCGATGAGGAGGAGGAGGAGGAGGACCTCAGTTGTGGGTGTGTCCTGGTGCGCAACGATCGCATACCTAGGCCGATTTCTTTCGCGTCCTCCTCGGATTCCTCGTCCGAGTTTACCTCGCGGAGGAGGAGGTCAAGTCCCTCCTCCGGCGCCCCCCCGCCCCCCCGGCCGCCGCCATCACTGTTCTTATTGAAGTTTTTCAATTCCGTGTATATGTGTTTTATGAAATGCGAGAATTTGTCCGCTAGCTGCTTGCCTTTTTTATGTGCAATAAACGTTCTGATTTCGCAGGGATCGGCGGCTCCTAGGTGTAGGCACGCTTGGGTGTATTCTTCTCTCTTCATCTGAAACCGCGGGCACTCCTTGTAGAGGTGATCGGGTGTCTGAGAAACGTTACCGCCGCACGGACAGCGATCTTCGTGCACTATGCCAAATCTGTGTAAGTATTGTTTATGCGCGCCGTGACCCGATAAGAATTGGGTGGTGAAGAAGTTGTTTTTGTGCAGCTCCTTTAAGGCCAGTAAGTCCGCTAGGTCAGGGAACAGTTCCTTCGTCCGGGTGCCCGTCTCGGCGTTGCCATACCTCTCTCGCCACATGTCCCGTGCCCACTTCCTCGAGCGTGTCTTGGCCGCCGCAATGGGCGCCGTCTCGTACACGAGGGGGACGGTCGGATCCCTGGCGGCTCTCTTGGCAGCCTCGTCGGCCATTTCGTTGCCTCGGATGCCTCGATGGGCGGCGACCCATGCGAGTTTGACTTGTGGGCGTTCAAGGGGTACGCTGGATAGGTGTTTGTGAATCCGGTTGACCAGCGGGTGCGTCGAACTCCTGTCCTGCAGAGCCATGAGGGTGGACAGGGAGTCCGTACACACCCAGGTGGTCCTGCCTCGGGCCGCCTCCTGGGCCGCCAGTGCACAGGCTTCTCCTATGGCTATAGCCTCAGCCTGGAAGTTGGAACATGCTCTGCCTAGTCTGTACGATAGAATCTTAACCTGGGCTGAGGAGGAGGAGGAGGAGGAGGGGGGCGGCAACGAGGAAGGAGAAGGATGGGCCCCTGCTTGTGTGGTTGTTTGATCGCTGTCGGTGGCGAAGGAGTAGGTGGCGGGAGCGGCGTTGGTGGCCGCGGTTGCTATGATGTTGCCGGTGTTGGTGTCGGTGTTGGTGTCGGTGTCGCCGGTGGTGGTGGCGATGGTAGTGGTGGTGTTGGCGCTGGTTACGGCGACGTTGCGTTCATCCGGAGAGGGAGAGGGAAGAGTGCCCGAGACGACTACTACCGCCGCGTCGGTGTCTCCCAGCCAGCAGTGCCCCGGCACGGCAGTCTTGCTTCCATCGGTGTAATAAGTGATGGCGGGTTCCGGGATGATACCGTCCGCTCTCGCCTGCGACGGTATCACCCGGTAGTCTGGTGATATTCTTCTCGCCGGGTGTTCCATGTCTCTCGAGCTCACCCTTCCCTCCAGGACTGTGGTGGCGGAGAAGGTGTCGATGGACTCGTTGGCTTCATGATCCAGCGATTCGGTCTTCAGGGAGATCCTCGCCCTGTCGACGCCGGCCACCCGAATAACTTCCAAATCGAGGGGAACAAAACCGGCCAGAGCGTTCGCCGCCACTGCAGATATGGTGCGGTACGCCCTGGTGGCCTTGATGGCGAACCCTCGCTGGGCCGCTTGCAATTTCGCCTTGTGAGTAGTTTTTCTAGCGGCGTCGCCCCATATTCCCGCCGCATAGGTGTATGTGGGCACGATGGCGTGCTTGTAGATGGTCTCTATTATATCTGCGCCCAGTCCCCAGGAGGGGCGTGTGAACAGACACAATCGCTGGTATAGTCTGTGCGCCTTTTTGGTGACGTAATCTATATGGTTGCCGAATCTCAGTCGGTTATCCAGCATCACGCCGAGGATCTTGAAGTGATGGGAGAAGGGCACCGGATGGTTGTTCATGATTATTTTGGCTCTGGCGGCCCGCGGTGAGAACGCCAGAGCCTTAGTTTTGTCATTGCCAAAATCTAGCTTGTTCTCTCTGCCCCATGCCACAATTGTGTCGAGACATCTGTTGGTGTTCACTTCTAGAGTCTGAGGATCTTTGGCGGAGACGATTAGGAGTACGTCGTCCGCGTATGCCTGTAAGGTTGCCTCTTCCGGTAGAGTAGTTTTCAGGAGGGTGTCCAGCACGATATTCCAGAAGGCAGGTCCGCACGCCGATCCCTGCACGCATCCCCTGGACATCGCTTTAGTGGCCGTGGCCCCCGCATAACTGATCATCTCCCGTCTGTCTGTGAGATAACTTCCCACTAGCCGATGCAGGTTGTTTGGGCATCTGGCGTTAGCCAGGTTGATCAGTATGGCGGGCCACCAGGCGGAATTGAAAGCCGCGCGGATATCCAGGGATACGGCCACGCACGGTCTGCCCGCTCTTCTGGCTGATTCTATCTTCTCTATCGCACTGGCAAGCGCGTGTAGGGTAGATGTATTGCGCTTAAAACCATATTGATTGTCCGCCGCCGCTTTAGTGGTATCCAGGTGGTGACTTATTCGGTTAATGAATAGCTTCTCCAGTAACTTCCCGAAGACTGGAATCAGGCCGATGGGTCGCTTGCTCTTCGGGGAATCTAGGTCCTCGTCCGACGCAGCTTTCGGAATGAGCTTTACGACGGCCATCTTCCAGCACTTCGGGAAGTGTCCTAGGTTTAGACATCTGTTTAGGAAGTTTGTAAATACATCAGGTAGAATTTTAAACGCCGCCATGCAGATATCTGCCGTGAGGCCGTCCATGCCTGGAGCCTTCTTCTTAGAGAACTGCCCCAACGCCTCCTGGACTTCGTCCCTCGTGAAAAGGGGGTCGTTCGGGGTGTCGGGAGCGGTTCTGCTGGCCATCCTCAGAGCCCTGTGCCTCTCGGTGTCCTCCTCGGGACGATCGTCGGGATAATGGTAATTAAGAATTATTTCTGCGGATTCTTCGGCGCTGGAGGCGACAGTAACGGCAGTGGTGGTGGCGGCGGCGGCTGTGGCTGTGGCCGCGGCGGTTGAGGTAGCGGAGACGGCGGCGGCTGAGACGGTCGCCCGGTCAGCTGTAGGATCGAAAGCGACGGCGGCGGCGTCTACGGTGGCTGTGGCGGCGGCGGAGGTGTCCATGATGTTGTCGTCGCTGGCGGCGAGGGTGGAGGGAGCGGCGGCGACAGCTACGGAAGTTGTGTTGTTGTCGTTCCTCCGGACGGTGGACGGGGGAGGGGCCGGTCTGCCTGTGGCCTTAACTACTGGGTTCACGATTTTCCAAATATCGTCCAGACTCATGTCCTGACAGAATTTCCGAAAGTTCGCCGCCGCTTCGGACCTTATAAGCTCCTTGTATTCTCGAGTCATCCTTTGGACCTCCTCTATGGCAGCGGCGATCGTGTCCGCGCCTTCAGTCTGCTGCGGGTGGAGATGAGGCTGGGGCTGTGGCTGTGTGTCCGCTCGGGGTTGGCGCTGGTGTTGGCGGTCGGAGTGCGGATGAGTAAGATGAGTTCTATTCCTTAATCTTTTGACCTCCCTTTTTTTATTGATCAAATTTCTTTTGAAACTTTCCAGATTGGCGTTCCAGAAGGGAGGTCGCTTTTGGTGTCTACTCGGTTGTCTGTCTCCGTCGGGGGCGTGAGGGAATGTGGCGTCGGCTGCGATGTTTATTGCCGTAGTGAGTTGTCTGGCAAAATTATACAGACCGCCGGGGTCCAAAACGGCTATGCCGGCGGGAGCCGCGTCCAGGAGTGCACTGGATTTAGTCAATTCCCTCTTGAATAGGGTCCAGTTGGCGTTCTCTTTAATCTTATATCGGAACGAGGACTGACCCTCGCCCGGATGCAAGTTGGGCAGCCCTCTGGTGTTGCTGATGATTAGGTCAAATCTGATCGCAATATGTTGGGTGGAGCACACCGTCTCCTCGTCGGTGCGCCAATTCCGTACGCGCCCGGCTGCATTCTCCGAGGAGACGGTGAGGTCGATCGCGCTCTCCCTTTCGGCTCCGTGAGTGACTGTCCTGAAGGTCGGGTCCCCGTTGTTGTGGCATATCAGTCCATTTTGTGTGAGGAATTCTTCCACAATCCTGCCCCTAGGATTGATGGCGCCTGTTCTATTCCACGTGGGATGCCAGCCATTCCAGTCTCCGACTATTATGATCTTGTTCCGGGTGGAGTTGATGTCGATGCCGGTGAGCAGTTCCTCCATGGCCGTTAGGATGTCTGTCGGATCCCCTCTGGGGGGTATGTAGACTGATACGAGGTGCCAGACGGTGCCCGCCACGTCTAGCCTCACCACGGCGAGGTCGGGCGATGAGTGCTGCGACACCAGGATCGCTTTCAGTTTGTGGGCTAGGAGATCGTTGATATAGATGACAGCTCGGACGGTGCCTCGACTTGTTTTTGATTGGAATGCTGTCGTACCGTTTATACCCTTGGATTCGGTTCCATTGCCCACGTAGGGTTCGGTGACGAAAGCCACATTCCAGAGTTTTTTGCCCTGCAGGTGGGCGATTTCGTAGTGTGCGCATTGCGCTCGGTCTGCATTCACCTGCAGGGTGTTTATTATTTTCGGTATGGTGGATGCGTTTCTGTACCGTCTACTGGCCGTAGTTTGTTTTATCAATAATCTTGTTTATCATGGCCCTCAGACGAGGGCAGGACTGGCTATTGTATTTGTGTTGGTAGTTCAGGTTGCTGCCGTGGTAACTGGTGCCCTCGCAGTTGCCACACTCGGGTGGTCCCTCCGCTTTAGGGCATTGGGTGAGGAGGTAGTGCGTAGTGCTTCCGCAGTGCCCGCATCTGGGGGCGGAGTCGCAATGGCCAGCCGTGTGTCCGAACTGTTGGCACTTGCTGCACTGCTTGAAGTTGGAGTGCTCCTCCACGTGAATGGAGAGCACTCCGATCCTGACGCTACCGCTGACCAGTAACGCCTCCCAGACGACGGGCGAGACCGATAGGACCGCATTGTACCTGCGAGGGTTCCTGTTGTGCTTTACTTGCATCAGTCGTATGTCATCATGAGGGCTACTCAGGCCCAGTCAGCCATTGAATTTAGCAATGGTTTCCGGGAGTTCCGGTGCGGCCCAGCTCTCGGGCACTCCCTTCACGATGACCGCCGGCCTTAGGGCTCTCTCCCACTCGGCCCGCAGATAGGTGTTTTTTCTGTCATAATTAATGGCGTCTTTGAATCTGGCCGCAGCGGTCTTGTCAGCGAAGGAGAATCTAGTTTTTCCCTTTGATAGGAGCCTGGAGCTCGTGTAGGCCGGCCGGATTCCACTGATCCTGAGGGAGTCTCTTATCTTTCCCAAAAGGGTCTCCCTACTTTCCAAGCGTTCGCTGCCCACCACCACCGCCACCTCTGTACGGGGGGGGACATCGAAGCATTTCTGTTGCTTGTACTCCTTGTGGTGGGTGTTGTCGTTGTTGTCGTCGTGTATGTAGCGCGTGCTGGCGGCCAATGCGGCGGTGGCGGCCAATGCGGCGGTGGCGGCCAATATGGAGGCCGGGGCTTCCGGGCGTGAACCCTCGCGCACGGCGGGAGGCCCCTTCTCCAGAGCGACGCCCTCGCGCGTGTGCTCCCTCATGCGTCTGGAGGTGGTGGGGAGGGAGTACTGGTCGAGGGGATGAGGCGCTCCTTCCTGCCTCCTGGATGTTGAGGGGGTGGGGGCGCCTGTCTCGATGGAAGGGTGGCTTTTGGCGGTTTCCGCATAGCTGGGTCCCCATCTTGTAGACTTCCTCCTGTTCACTGGGCGGAGGCGGGGGCGGAGGCGGGGGCGGAGGCGGAGGCGGCTGCGGCAGTAACGGCAGGCGTTTCGGTCGTTGCGGCAGGGGCCGATATGAAAGCCCAGGTTGCGGATTCGCTGGAGGTTGGATGGGGATCCTGAGTGCGGGAGGTTCCGGGGTCTCACGCGGAGGGAGGGGAGGGAACGGGTCGATCACCCCTCGTGTTTCATCTGGGAGGGGTCTCGCGGGTCCCTTCTGGTCAGCGTGGCCATTCTTCTGCGCAGACCGGCGAGGCCCAGTATAACACTGTTGACCCGCCTGACTTCATCGTCCGGGATGGTGTTGTTGGTGGTGGTGACGATGGGCGCCCCCTCTCCGTGGGCATGCTCCGTGCCTCTGGGCGTTGTATCACCCCCGGTTCCTGCCTCGAGGGTGTTGACGGGGCGGCGTCGGCTGCCTGGCGAGGTGGGGGTCGAGCCCGCAGGTTTGTCCGCCCGAGGCTCCGGCGTCGGCGAGGATGGTGAGGTTGCGGTGAGTGTGGGCGTGAGTGCTATCGCCTCCTCGAGGATTTCTCTGGACTGACTTTCGGCGCAATTTTCGGAGAAGGGGTTTCCTGCTCCTTCTTTTGAGAAAGCTTCTCCTGTTGTTGTCGAGTAGCCTTCCGTTGAGTACGTCTCCTGGGCGGTTTCGGTGTCCGCGGTTGCTGTTGCCGTTGGGGAGTAGTGCTTCCTCTCATCCTGTCTGGGGGGGGGGGGTGCTGGATTCAGGTCCCCCCATGTGTCGAGACCGGAGCAGGGACTGGAGACGGTCACAGGACCCCGTGCCAGTGCCGGCGCTGGCGCTGGTGCAGGTGTCGGTGCTGGAGCTGAGGAGCAGGTCCTGGTACAGTTCCCCGATTGGAAGCTTCTCGACGGGGTCCCCTTCGGCCGGTGTCGACGTGTGAGCGGTTCCTAGAGTCTCCATCTGTGTCCCCCTTCCGTTCGGCCTCGGGGTAGTCAACGGAAAGAGGGGGGAGGACCGTGCTCGTATCAGGGTAGCGTTGTTGTTGTTGTAGTCCCCTGATGGGGAGAAGGAGGAGGCAGTGGACGCGAAGGAGTCCTTCTCCCCCGTGGTGGTTACCGACAGCCTGGGGGTCCGCGGCAGGTCCTCCGGCAGCACCAAGGGGGGTGAGGCGGGCGGAACGGTTGCGGAGGGCACTAATGTAGTTGCCAGCTCCGAATCCAGATCGGTACTCGAGTCCGTCAGACGGCTCAGCCCTTGGAGTTCCGGTCCCATCTCCAATCACAGTCCTCTGGGAGGAATAGTGTCCGCAGAGTCTGCTGAGTACAAGTTATACGAAATCAAATACACACAGCTAATGCACAATAATAGGAATGATTATGCTGAAATAAAATAAATTAATTACATAAACAAAATTAGATTAAATTAAATTAGATTGGATTAAATTAAAATTAAAAAGAGAATGAATGAACAAATCGTAAGGCGGTTGATTATAAAATTCAGAATCTAGGCTCTATGACTATCTGGACCGGACGCAGCTGTTTCCGGCGCTACAGGTGACAGGTAATAGGTAACCCTGTATGGTGTTTATGAACGCAGAACCCAATAAATCCAGCTCAGGGTATGAGCGATGATACAAAGCAGAACAGTGATAAATTAAAGTAAAAGAGAGACAAATTATAGAATTAAAACAATTAATACAAACGTAAAAAATAACAGGAAAAATAGTAGTAAAAATTAAAAATTTAACCTAAGATAAAAATTTAAATTTAAATGTTGATAGATTATAATATTGATAATAAGGCGGGATTCGATGGTGAAGACGAAGCCTCCGCAGGTCCCTCTTCCGGAGTCGCTAGGTGTCCCTGGTATAGTGACCTCGGGCTCGAATATGCTTTCCTCCGGCGAGGATCGTTTGTCCAATTGGGTAGGGTGCGGTAGGCATGCAAGTGTTCGTACCTTGTGGAGCGGTTGCCCGGTGGCCCTGGTCGTGTGGATCGGCTGCGCAGTACAGCGCAGTGTAGAGCAGTGCAGTGCAGAGCAGAGCAGAGCAGTGCGGCGCCGCGGACAGCCAGCTACCCGGCCCGACCTGCAGCTCTCGGACACGAGCGGGAGTGCTGGGGAGCCGGTGCGATGCTTTCCCAGGGTAAGGTAGCACCCCAGGTGCTCAGCGACTGCCAGCCTATCCAACGGCGGCACGGAGGCTCTCGAGGTAGTTCCTCAGAGAGCTGGTGTTATCGTGGTCGCGATTGCAAGACGCAATCACGCAAGATTCCCGATCCGAAAGGAATGCCCTCGGGCCACTCGCGCACGATTGTTAGTATAGTCAAATTAAACTGTTTATGATAGTGCAATATATATGTGTTGTCACTGAAAAGTTGTGGAATGCTAACAGTATGGAATCCTAACAAGTGTTAGCACAATCCTAACACCGCGATCCTATCAGCCGTTGGCGCCAAATTTCCAACGGTTTTTTCAATCCTAACAAAATGGCGGTGTTAGGTTTGGAAATTTTCTAAAAAAGTCCCAAAAATTAGGAAAAACACAGGATTTTTCAGAGATTATGAGCACTATAATGGGTCCAGACCGTGTACACCACTTATCACTGCCCGTTCGGTCCCCTAGGGCACTTTTGTCACTCCGTGTTAGGATTCCAATCCTAACGGTTTCCGTTAGTTTCCTAAAAATTGGTGGAAAGTTGGTTTTTCCGGGATGAAATACACTTGCTACACTAAGTCAATGTTCAGTACGTTAGATAGAAGGAACTTTTCACTCCCGCACAGTCACTTTTGGTCAGTTTTAGGAAGTTAACAATCTTGACAGGAGTTCGTAAAAAGTTGAAAATGAGTAGAAAATCCCGTTTTTTCGAGGGATCCTAATACAGTTCTAGGCTGTGTACGTTGGAAATTACCGGTGTTTCACTTTCGTATAGTCACAGTTCACTCAAAGTTAGGATGTTAGTAATCCTAACCAAACTACGAAAAATCACTGTTTTAGTGGAAAATAAACCGGTTTTTTGGGTAGCTTATGAGCCCCACAGTTAGTTCGAGCTAGGTACACTGTTTTTACACCAGAATCACTCGCGTAGGGTCACTATTGTTCCTAGTGTTAGGATGGTACGATCCTAACAGACTCCGAAAAACTCGGAAAAACACTAAAAAATGGGATTGTCTCTTGATGCACTGATTGATTGTGAATAAATGAATACTGAAAACTATTGAATGTGATTTGAAAAAAACTATAAATGAGAAAATGATTATAAGTATTGGGAGCGACGGGTGGACGCGTGCGTTCCGTACGGCTGCCCAAGAGAGACGGTCCTTCAATATTATTAGGTTGAGGATAAATTTAAATAGTTTGTATTTTTTTTTAACTAGTTTTGATGCCTTCTTTATTGATATGATAACCTAGAAATTCTAATTGGAATTTTCCAAATTCGTATTTTGGTGAGAACGTGGTTGTTTAATCGTTCGAGAACTAGTTCTAGGTTTACGCAAACCGAAGTTCATTCTAGTGAATTCAAATAAGCCAAAGGGCGTTATTACAGCTGTTTTTGGAATGTCCTCAGGTCACATAGGTATGTTAAAGTAAGTCAAAGTCAAAGTCAAAGTCAAAATAATCTTTATTCAAATAGACTTCTTAAAAGTACTTTTGAATCGTCCAACATTTTTTCCCTACCACTCGTTCAGGACGTCTTTTGGCTGATAAGAAGAACGAGCAAGAAACTCACCAGCTCTAATATGAGTAATGACATTTACAAAAACCATGTCATTACCAGATCAATACATTATAAACAGAGATAAAAAAAAAACTATGGTCTTATAATAATAACATAATCATTTAATAATAATGGAAACAAGATAATGAGTTTAGAAGTAATCACCTATCCAGTTGCTGGATCATCTCAAGTCCAAGCGTTCTTATCTGTTACATAATCGGATACCTTATAATAAGCTTTTTTAATAAGTATTTTTTTAATAGTAGATTTAAACTGCATGATATCTAATTGTTGTATTTTGCTTGGGACCTTATTGTAGAAGCGCACACAAAGACCCTTGAAAGAGTTATTAACTTTTTGCAGTCTAGTGACAGGCACCGTTAATTTATTTTTATTTCTTGTATTAAAATTGTGTACATCACTTTTTATAGAAAACAAACTAATATTTTTACGAACGTACATTAAGTTCTCGTATATGTATTGAGAAGCAACAGTCATAATGTCTATTTCCTTAAATTTCTCCCTTAAAGAGTCCCTAATCCTAAGATTATAAATTGATCGAATTGCTCTTTTCTGAAGCACAAAAATTGTTTGTATGTCGGCAGCATTTCCCCACAATAGGATACCGTATGACATAACACTATGAAAGTAACTGAAGTATACTAATCTGGCAATATCTATGTCAGTTAACCTACGTATCTTCATTACGGCATATGCTGCAGAGCTAAGTCTACTCGACAATCTATCAATATGTGGGCCCCACTGTAGTTTAGAATCTAATGTTATTCCTAAAAATACTGTGGTATCCACAAGGCCCATGTTCTTATCTTTTACATTAACATTTATATCTACTTTTTTAACATTAGGTAGTACAAATTTTAAGCATTTTGTTTTTCCTTCATTAAGGAGAAGATTATTTACATTAAACCAATGTACTACTTTAGCGATAGAATTGTTCACATCGTCATTTAGAGGTAACCCTCTTTTAATTTTAAACAAGAGTGAAGTGTCATCCGCAAACAAAACTATTTCGTGATCATCCCTTACGAAATAAGGCAAGTCATTTATGTAAATCAAAAACAAGAAAGGACCAAGTATTGAGCCCTGCGGAACGCCCATCTTAATTTTCGGACGTAAATTTTTGAAAACATTGTTTTACCTTTAAGCATAAATGTAAAATCTAAGAGTTTTGGTAAAGGATATCTATCTGGGATGGTTTGTGCATTGAGTCTGCGATAATCACCGCAAGGTCTTGTTTCTTTACCATCTTTCTTATCTACGCATACAAGTGGGTTGGCCCATGGGCTGTTCGAAGGTCTACAAATGCCTAATTGCATCATTCTTGCGAATTTAGCTTTGGCTAATTTATACTTCTTCGGGTTGAGTGGACGTGCTTTTTCATGCACTGGAGGTCCAGTAGTGTAGATATGGTGTTGAATGTTATGTTTAGGCTCTATTTTGAAATTTTCTACTTTTGTAATGTCGGGAAGTTTTTATAATATTTTATGAAACTCGTTGTTAACATCTATGGAACGGACACTAGGCTCAGTAGTTTGGGAAACGTTTGCTTTACGTGATAATAACGTTAATTTGACAATTAATTTTTTCCGTGTAAATCTACCATTAATTTGTTAGCTGAAAGAAAATCGGCGCCTATGATTGATTTTTGGACGTCGGTTAAAATAAATTTCCAACGGAAAGGACGGCGTAACCCTAAATCGAGAACAATGGTCTGTTCACCGTACGTTTTAATTTTTGTGCCGTTTGCAGCATATAATAATTGGTCCGAAATTATGTTTCGTTTGCGTGCTACTAAAATAGATACGTCAGCACCGGTGTCTATTAGAAAATGTGTACCTGTATTATTATCGGTGATTTTTGTCGGTGTCGGATCTAGTTTTCCGAGTTGTTTTTAATAAAATTGCAATTAACAATATCTGGGGTGTAAGGGGGTCCGAACAACATCTAACGGTTTCCAAGGCAACCTCACCTGCACGCGGTACACCCTGCCGACTAACCAACGAGGCTCTGGCGCTCCCCACCAATCCGCACTGGACCAGCGTGGTGGGAGACGGCCCAAAACCCCTCAAAGACGTGAAAATAGACCGAATTGAAAGGCCCCGAGTGCCCGGCGGTGCCGTAAGCCGTTCAGGCGCGGACGGACGCCGACTCGGCGAAGGCTCCAGGGGTGCAAAGAATCCCCGGGCGGCAAAGATCCCCCGTCAAACAACCTTGGCCCTGGCAACCTATAACGCACGTACACTGCGGACCGAGGAGAAGCTGCTGGAATTAGAAAAGGAATTGGGCAGGATTCGTTGGAATATTGTAGGATTATCCGAAGTCCGAAGGGAGGGCGAGGACACGATGATCCTTAAATCCGGCAACCTGCTCTATTTCCGGGAGGGCGAAGATCTGTCCCAAGGTGGTGTCGGGTTTATCGTCCACAAGTCTCTCGTGAACAATATTGTACAGATCGGAAGTGTATCGAATAGGGTGGCGTACCTTATATTCAGAATCACCGAACAGTATTCGCTGAAGGTCATACAGGTTTACGCCCCGACGTCGACGCACCCCGACGAGAGAGTGGAAGCCATGTATGAGGACATTCCTCGGGCAATACATGGTTCCACGACCCACTACACTTTTGTCATGGGAGACTTCAACGCAAGGCTAGGCAAGCGTGGCGATGAGGAGTTGAAGGTGGGACAATTTGGATCTGGGCTCCGGAATTACCGTGGTCAAATGCTAGCCGACTACATGGAGAGGGAAGGACTCTATATGATTTACTCCTTCTTCAAAAAACGGTTGCATCGAAAGTGGACCTGGAAGAGTCCTGATGGTGTGACAAAAAGCGAGATCGACTTCATCATGTCGACTAAGACTCGGATATTCAATGACGTCTCAGTGATCAATTCATTTAATACGGGAAGCGATCACCGTATGGTAAGAGGCGCATTGAATCTAAATGTAAAAGGTGAACGGTATCGACTGGTGAAGTCTACGCTCCGTCCTGAAGCCACCCAGATCCGGGACCCCGAGCACTTTCAGCTCGAACTTCAAAACCGCTTCGATTGCCTGGAGAGCTGCTCGGATGTGGACGAATACAATGACAGGGTCGTAGAAGCTGTCCTTACGGTGGGTTCAAAATTTCTCAAACCTCGCCGTACTCAAAAAAGAAGCAAGATCTCGGAGCAGACAAGCAAGCTAATGGAAGAAAGGCGTGAAATGGTTCTGCAGTCTTCTGAGGATGCTCGTCGGCAACTCAATAGACAGATCTCGAAGTCTCTCACACGCGACATACGCCAATTTAATACTCAATGTATTAAGGAGGCGATTGAGCGGAATAAAGGCTCCAAAGTGTTCGCTAGAGATCTGTCTCTCGGACAAAGCTTGCTGACGAAGCTAAAGACAGAGGACGGCAGAGTCGTTACATCCCGTCCTGAGCTTGTGGCGGAGATCGAACGCTTCTATGGACAGTTATACACAGCATCACAGAAACTTGTCATTGAGGCTACAGACCCTAGAGCCAAATTAACCCGACATTATACCGAAGACATCCCGGACGTCAGTCTATACGAGATTAGTGTGGCTCTCAAACAGCTCAAGAACAACAAGGCACCGGGGGATGATGGAATCACAGCGGAGCTTCTGAAAGCGGGTGGACTACCAGTTCGGAAAGCGCTTCAGAAGCTATTTAATTCCGCCATACTTGAGGGCAAGACGCCAGAAGCATGGCACAGGGGCGTGGTGGTGCTTTTCTTCAAAAAGGGCGAAAGAGCCCAATTGAAGAATTACAGACCCATCACGCTTCTGAGTCACGTGTACAAGCTGTTTTCGAGAGTCATCACGAATCGTCTCGCACGTAGATTTGACGACTTCCAGCCTCTTGAACAAGTCGGTTTCCGAAAAGGTTACAGTACCATAAGCCACATTCATACGCTGCGACAGGTTATAAAGAAGACTGAAGAGTATAATCTGCCACTATGCTTAGCGTTTGTGGACTATGAGAAAGCCTTCGACTCCGTCGAGAACTGGGCCGTCCTTAGGTCACTCCAGAGGTGCCAAATAGACTATTGATACATCCAAGTGCTGCAGTCACTGTATGAAAACGCCACCATGTCAGTTCGGCTCCAGGACCAAAACTCGAAAGCAATACGACTTCAGCGTGGAGTGAGACAGGGCGACGTTATATCGCCGAAACTGTTCACTGCCGCACTGGAGGACGTGTTTAAGCTTTTGGACTGGAGAGGACTTGGCATCAATATAAACGGCGAGTACATGACGAACCTTCGTTTCGCTGATGATATCGTAGTCATGGCTGAGACCATGGAAGATCTAGGCACAATGCTCGAAGACCTCTGTAGAGTTTCCCAGGAAGTGGGTCTTAAAATGAACATGGAGAAGACAAAAATAATGTCAAACTCCCATGTCGTACCCACTCCAGTGAATGTTGGAGGCTCTACACTGGAAGCTGTCGACGAGTACGTTTACCTGGGACAAAGAGTCCGATTAGGTAAGTCCAACTTCCAGACAGAGGTAAATCGACGGATCCAACTCGGCTGGGCAGCGTTTGGGAAGCTACGCAGTGTATTTTCGAAACATCTACCGCAGTGTCTCAAGACGAAAGTCTTTAATTCGTGCGTGTTGCCAGTGATGACATACGGTACTGAGACGTGGCCGTTTACGATGGGCCTCATAAGGAAGCTCAAAGTCGCTCAGAGGGCAATGGAAAGGACTATGCTCGGGGTTTCTTTGCGAGATCGAATCAGAAATTATGAGATCCGCAGAAGAACGAAAGTCACCGACATAGCCCAAAGAATTGCGAACCTCAAGTGGCAGTGGGCAGGGCACATCGCTCGCAGGACTGACGGCCGTTGGGGCGGTAATGTCTTGGAGTGGCGACCGCGTACCGGGAGACGCAGTGTTGGTAGGCCCCCCACAAGGTGGACCGACGATCTGGTGGAGGTCGCAGGAAGCCGCTGGATGCGGGAGGCGCAGGACCGATCGCTTTGGAGATAAATAAAATGGTAATAACATGCATAATTACCAGTGGTCGGAATTAGGTAGAGTTATTCATGTACTTACACTGATTTCATACAGCGAAAGAATAAAGTGGATATGCCTCAAATCCCGTGATTTTTTGAATAAAAAGTTATTTACTTTTACACAATTTAAACTACTGCACGCACGACGTTGCCAAACTTACATCAATGACATCGGATGTCCAAAGTTGCAAAATACCAATACGCGCGATGTTGCCACATTTGTAGTTCGCACAACATAGCTTGTGAGAACAAAAGAATACAATAGCGCTAATGTGGAGCACTCCCCACTTAACGTAATGTACTAGATTGTGTCTCTTTCTACCGCATTCAAACTATCTATTAGCAATGAATCGGTTTACTCATTCACTCAGCTCATTCGCTTACCTCGGTTCGTCGAATGCGCTCACTTGTTTCCTATTGTGTTTTGTGTAGTCAATCCTGTTTGACCCTGGCTCGTTTACTGGATTCTGGACTCTACTTAATACGACTATTTCGGCACGCATTAACGGACTTTGATTTGGCCTTACTGTGTTGGATAATTGGATATTTGAAATTGGTGATATACTTGGTAAGTTTCTTGTTCATATTTTTATTAAATTTCCTTTAAAATAGATTTTCCCTATGTAGAACGTTTTCTTGTATTGTTATCAAAATCGGTATTGTTTAACTTAAGATGTTCTTTGATACAATCACAATAAAGTAACAATGATTTCAAATGCTACTGAAGAAGCTTAACATACGGGACTCGTTTTTTTAATTGATTGACTATATGGTTAACGATTGGAGTTAGATTTTCTGGTAATCTTTTATTGATTTTCTTTTTTAGCTTTAAACTTTAGTATAAAACAAAGTTCGCTTCCCGCCGTCTGTCTATCTGTATGAATTTATGCACGCTTAGATCTTTTAAACTTCGCAACTGTTGTGCCCTATCTCTCACATACTTACAAACACATTCATACGGTTTTCTAAAATTTATAATTTTTTTGCTCCAGATTAAAAGTATTATCATGGCGCAGAGTTCAATCAAAGAAGCCACCGTCAACAAGTGGATCAAAGATAATCCGGAGCTATTTTACGACCATGCAAGTGGATTAATTTACTGCTCTAAATGCGAAGCACATTTGAATGCAACTCGTCAGAGTAACGTCCAAAGACATGTAGAAGGAGCAGTACATAAAGGCACGAAGAACGAGCGCCACACTCCTTTAGAATTTTACTTCGACTTAATCGAATTTATGATTCTTTGTAACATACCATGGTCCCAACTGAGCAACAATGTATTTAAAACATTTTTTCAAAAGTACATGTGTGTGCAATTGCAAAAATATTGAACTACCTAGTGAATCCTTATCGAGAAAAGTTTACCTGGATCAGCTTTTTAAAAACAAGCACAAGCGATGCAAAGTAAGATTGTAGACAAAAAGCTATGGCTTTCAGTAGACGAAACTATGGATTTCTTAGGAAGAGCTGTCGTACATTTGTTGGTGAGACCATTACAACCTAGTAGGTGCCATCAGCCTTACTTAGTGGCATGTAAAATGCTAGATACTGTAAATGGAACAACGATATCACAATTTGTTCAAGATTCTTTAAACAATATGTGGGGAAGTTCATTTGAGAGCAAACTAGATAACGTTAGAATGTTATGTACAGACAGTGTGGCATACATGATATCAGCTGGTAGAATTTTAAAATCAACTTTTCCAAAAATGTTGCATTTCACATGTTTAGCCCATGCTCTAAATCTTGTTGCGGGGCAGATTAGAAAAGAGAACCCTAATGTTGACAGTTTAATTTCAAATATGAAAAAAGTTTTTTTGAAGGCACCAAAAAGAATTAAAATCTTTAAAGAAATGTGTCCGGATTTACCTTTACCTCCTGCACCTGTAATTACCAGATGGGGTACTTGGCTTGATGCAGCATTCTATTACGCTAAGCATTTCGATGAAATTAAATCTGTATTGTCTGTGCTGAACAGTCAAGAGGCAAAATCAATAGAGAATGCTTTAAATTTTTTTAATAATAATGACAACATTAAGGATGATTTGTCTCGTATTTACGAAAATTTTTCAATTATACCAACAGCTTTGACATCACTACAGAAACCCGATCTTTCTCTAATGGAATCATTTGAAATATTTGATGCAGTGAGATTAGCTTTGAGATGGGCAAATTGTGAGAGCTTAGAAGATAAAATGGAAAAAGTCATGGATAGAAATCCTGATTTGGACACTATCAGAAATATAGCAGAAAAAATTTCTTCCTGCACTAATGACGAGGAGGAGGAAGTGTATAAATTTGCTAACCTCACCTCAGTTGACGTAGAGCGATCTTTTTCAATGTACAAATGGATTTTAAATGTTCGGAGAAATTCATTGAAGCCAAAAAATATTGAAAAGCTTATGATTATATATTTTAATTCTCACAAAAGTTATACAGTAATGTCGGAAGCGAACACTTCAAATCTTACTGGTAATCAATCGGACAAGGAAAATGATTCTGATGGGCCGTTTGAATAGGCAAAACCTCATGAGTCTAGGCTAGAAGCAAAAGTATTCGCTCGTATTTATAAAAAAGGCGAAATATGCGTATGAGAATTTGCTTAAGACTATCAATAATTTGTATTGTAAATTAATGTAAACTAATAAAAATTTTATGTTAATTATCTTTGTTTTATTTGTCTATCTCTGACGTTGTTATTATTATTTAGTTGTAAGATTGTTGGCCACACGGGATTGTCCATTAGAAATCCCGGGAAGGTCCACATTAATATCAACATTTCGATGCAAGTACATAAATAACTCTACCTAATTCCGACCTCTGATATTACTATCGACGGGCTTTGCGTTTTGATTGGCATAATAATTTTTATTTGAGTTTGCACTTTTTGATCGCGAATAGCGGCTTAGAGATCTATTATTTTGATATTGGCGGGCATAATTTCGCGACTCGCGACGGTAACATTGATTGTTAGAGTTTATTTTAGTATTTATAGATTGTATTTCTAATTTTAAACTGGCTAATGTATTGATAATATCGTCGCTGTTTAAACTGGTTGACGGTCGGGTACTAGCAATTGTGGCTAATTCATTTGGGCGGGAGTTTTCTATTAATTTATCGGCCATATTTGCGAGACTATCTACACATTAGCTCACAAGCCGCAGGAGAAAGCCGACCTCTTGGCAAGCCTCTTCGCGGCTAATTCCCAAATCAATGACTGTAATGCACTGCCACCAACGTTACCTTCTAGTGGCTTCACTATGCCTGATATTCATATCAGGCAGTGTGATGTGCGTGCGGAACTACAGTCACTCGATGTCCGGAAAGCTAGTGTTCCTGATGGCATACCTGCGGTTGTTCTAAAAATGTGTGCAGCGGAGTTGACTCCTGTACTTACGCGCCTATACCAGCTATCTCTTTCTTCGGGTCGTGTACCTGAGGCTTGGAGAGAGGCCATTGTGCAGCCAGTGCCCAAAAAGGGAGATCGGTCAGACCCTGCAAACTACCGCCCTATAGCTATCACCTCTGTGCTGTGTAAAGTCCTGGAAAGGATTATTAACTCCCAACTGATCCGATACCTAGAAGATCACTCCCTTATAAATGATCGTCAATATGGCTTTAGACCAAAACGATCAACGGGTGATCTTCTAGCGCACGTCATGCACCTCTGGGGTGAAGCTATAGACAAGCGCGGCGAGTCCTTGGCTGTCAGTCTTGACATTGCTAAGGCATTTGACAGGGTTTGGCACAAGGGACTTCTCTCCAAGCTTCCGGCCTACGGTCTGCCCGTTCAACTCTGCGCCTGGATAGCCGACTTCCTGCGTGAGCGTAAAATCCGTGTTCTTTCTGACGGATGCTCTTCACAGCTTATGTCGGTCAGCTCCGGTGTGCCTCAGGGCTCCGTTCTATCCCCTACACTTTTTCTGCTGCATATCAATGACATGCTTCCACTTGGAAATATCCATTGCTATGCAGACGATAGCACAGTGCACGTGGGATATCACGGGGCTCCTACGGTCGGACGGGCGGAAATCCTGGAGAATAGGGAGAATCTTGTCATTGAGCTCAATCACGTTCTGGATCTCATATCGGAATGGGGTGCTGAAAATCTGGTTGAGTTCAATGCCAAGAAAACTCAGGTTTGCGTATTTACCGCCAAGACCCCTCCATTCCCTTCCCTTCCCTCTCTTCAGGGCACAACCTTGCCTCTACAGAGCAGCATCAACATGCTCGGGATGGAAGTGCGCTGTGATCTGAATCCCAAAAACCACATCGAGTCTGTTATTAAAACAGCATCTCGTAAACTCGGTGTCCTGAACAAGGTGCGGCGTTTTTTCACGCCCGAACAACTGTGCCTGCTATACAAAACGCAGGTCCGGTCGTGCGTGGAGTATTGCTCGCACCTTTGGGATGGCTCCGCTAGGTACTTACTCGATGCTTTGGATAGATTGCAGCGCCGCGCAGTACGCATTATTGGCAATGGAGAAGTCACCAAGAACCTAGAAAGCCTGCAACTGCGCCGAGACGTTGCTTCGCTCAGCGTCTTCTACCGTCTCTACCATGGTGAATGCTCTGAAGAACTCTTTTCCCTTATCCCCCCATCTCCCTTCCTCCTCAGGACCACACGTGCTGGTTTGCGTTGCCACCAACTAACTGTGGCAGCTATTCCTTCGCGTACAAAGAAATTTGGTGACTCATTTCTTTGTCGTACTACCAAAAAAAAAAAAAAAAAAAATGGAATTGTCTCCCGGCCCATGTATTCCCTCCTTCCTATGACATGGGGTCCTTCAAGCGGGGCGTGAAGAAGCACCTTGCAGGTCGGCAAGGTGAGGTTGGCTAGTGCAGTACCTATGTACTGTTTTCACTAGCTGTCCTCGCGTTTGGACTACGCCTCCGCTTACCATCAGGTGGAGCGCAGTCATTTGCCCTCCTTTATATAAAAAAAAAAGTTTAACGTCACCTGAATCACACGTCGTCAAAACTGCTCTTATCGATTGCGGAAGGCAACCTATCCATAACAATTTTAATGTGTCGTCCAGACACGGTTTTTGCATAATTCGCGCATTCGTCGGAGTAATTGTGATGGCCTTTGGTCGCCGAGTTCGATTTCATTCAACAATTGATTTAATTGCCGTGTTTCAGACTCTTCATAGACGGATAAAAGTCTATTACGAAGTGTTTCGTATTTGTTATATGACGGCATGTTTTCTAATATGTCACTAACGTCCCTTAATTCGTCTCGACCCAGCTTAGCAATTAATAACTGTGATTTGGGCAGGTCACTTGCCTTTTGTGGGTCCACGATAGCGTTGAATTGATGGAACTTATTGATGGTTGAGTCTTGGCTGTTGACGCCAAAACTTTGGTATTCTGGAGGAAATGGTGATCGCCGCCATTTCTTGTGGTTGGTCTGATGCTGCCGCTGCTTGTTGAGGGGCTGGATTCGCGGCGTCGCCTGCTTGTTGCACGCTGATCATTTTATATTATTTGTTTTTTTTTGACACGTCGGATGTCACCACTTTACCGATTATTGTATGGGGTCACCACTTTACCGAAATGTTTTGTGTTTTATTTATTAGTATATAGGTAGTTATGATGGCTCATCCCTTGTCACGTGTTGTAAATGTCAGTACATAATTAAAGAGTATATGTATGCAGCATAGGTATCCATTGTATTAAATTTCGGGAATCGATTAAATACTTTGTTGCAATCATTTAGCCAAAACAAAACCATTAACAGCATCCGGTACAGTTACAGTGAATATTAAAGAACAAACACCTTTGTTGCATGGAGATATAAAAGAGCTGACATTGACAATAGATGATGAATATACTTTAGTAACTCTAGCAGTTAAGTTAGATGTCGGATCACCCGACGTTAGTATTAAGGAAGGCTCGATCATGAGCACTAGTGTTTAAAATTAATGTAATAAAATTTATAAAATAAATTCTTTTTATGAAGTCTGCCGTTCGCCCACACTTGACTGGCGCAGCCGGTAGGATCTCGCGTCGCATCTACAGTATTAACATAACGATCACCAAGTCGGAAAATACCTGGAGGCGAACAGTGTCTTTACACTGCGTAGGCGAGATCCACGAACAAATTTTGTCAATACCAAGAGCAACGGATCATCAAAGAAAATGGTGTGGAAAGTCCTGTAAGTAAAAATCTTTACTAGCTTCCTTCCCATTTTTACCCGGTAGTGTTTCTTTATCACCAATTATAAAGTACATTTTACCTAATAGCGCGACTTTACAAAAATCGAAAGGAACGTTATTTGTTTGTCGGTCTTCAAAATCAAGACAGATAGACTCTAGTTAAGAATAAGCAAAAATATATAATTGAATTAGAAGTTTATATACTGACCAAGAAAATCAGTACCGTATTTATAATTAAATATTTTTATAAAAGAAAAATCCAATTGTAAGAGTCATAATAATTCAATAAGAAAAATGGATCAAATACGCACAATTCCTAATGAAATTTTATCAATAATCCCAAAGTTTGAAGGAGATCAGAAATTATTAAATCTTTTTATAAAGAAAAGCGAATATGTAATAAGTAGTTTTAGAACAATTGCATCACCTGTCCAGGATTTGTACGTGTTTCATTCAATAACAAGTAGATTAGTAGGCCGAGCAGCCTCATTATTAAGTGAGAGAGATGACGTGAAACTTGGGACGAGTTAAAAGAACTGCTTACCCAACATTTTGGCGACCCGCGTTCGGAAGCGTGTATAGCTATCGAATTAGAAACATTGAAAATAAAACATGCAGAATCGTTAACTGAGTTTTGCCATCGTGTACAGAATGTAAAAAGTGCACTAATTTCGAAAGTAAATATCATACAAGATCAAGGCATTAAAGCAGCCAAATTAATAATATACAATAATACAGCATTAAACGTCTTCCTTTACAATTTACCGGAAGAAATGATTCGAATAGTTAGATTAAAAGGATGTAATACCTTGGAAAATGCCTTAAGTATAGTAACCGAAAGTTCAATAATAAATAAAGAGTGATAGTTCTGTGGATTCAAAAGGAAGATTATTAAATAAATGTTACGAAAAATTGTTATCTACAAAAACAAACAACTAATTCACAACAAACGAATAGTGAAAAGTGATAGTGAACAATTGTACGTAAACAAACTAAAAATTTGCAAACGGCCTTCACACAATACAATCAAGTGAACCACGAATGGATTTATCATCAAAATCATAAATAATATTTGTCTCAAAGTGATTATTTCTTTAAAAATTGGATCAGGCATACGTTAATTTTATTGGAATGCAGAATCAGTGTACGCCGTTTTTGACCTTATTTACACTACACTTGAAACAAATTGAAGCGATTTTAGTGTGCAGACAGTGAATGTGAATGATATATCAAACAGTTGTCACTCAGCTGTCCTGAACAGCTGAATTTGTAAACGATCGTACACGACAATCACCGAATAAGCCCGACATTGACGCAGCGGATTGCAGTGACTAAATTTGCTGTAAAGCTTATGCGTTCGGTAGCCTAACGGCTATGAGTATCACGTTCATGACTTAAGGCTTGAGTTCAAATCTTCGTAAATTTTTTATTTATTTTATTTTATTGACATTTAAACTGATTTTATCTTATTTTATTGAAATGGATAACGTAACAATACACAAAAACTACCCAGATCAAAATCGGACTTGGATTTATCAATGACCACCCAAGATGTGCTAAATTCTACCATTCTGGATTCAACTATGTTAAGCACATACAGTGAAATACAAAACAATACTAGTTTCAATAGCAATGAATATTTACAGGAAATTGAAAATCTTAAAACTAAACTTGAACAGGCAGAACATGATATAGAAAATTTTTAATTCAGAAAATCACAACCTAAAAATTACTATTGAAAAACACGAGAAGCAAATCGACATTTTAAAAATACTTACATGTGAAACAGGGAAAAGAACGAAAACTACACTAACACCTTTGAGACAAAAAATTATGCACATAAGACAACATACAACTAAAACTTCACTTCTTAATTTGTATAAATCGGTTCTATTTAATACTCCGCAGAAACATGTTACTAAAAAGCATATGGACGAGAAAACTAACGAAAACTCATTTTTTTTCACTCAAAACGGGACAGAGGACGCATCTCTGCAATGCATGGCTTCATTAGTAACAACAACAAATATCATAGATGGCGGTAAAAGCGCACAGCTCACGACTCCTATAACCGGATCACAAGTTGCTACTACTGCGAGAGATGGAGCTACTGGTCTTCAAAGCAAAGGTATAAACTATTTTTGTAGAAGAAAAATAATGTTGCTATCACAAGGTATCACAATGGCTAGTCGATAATAATCTTAAAATTAATATGAATAAAACTAAATACATAAGATTTCAAACATTACATAGTAAAAATAAAAAAATTGACATTCATCTCAATCATGACATTATAGAAGAAGTAAATGAAATTAAGTTTTTAGGAATTACTATTGACAAATTTTGTAATTGGAAGGCACACATTGACATTATAATAACCAAGCTTGACAGATTTATTTATGCTTTAAATAGGATAAGGCAAATTGCTTCAAAACAAGCGGCCATCACGGCATATCATGGTTATGTTTCTTCTGTTTTGCGTTATGGTCTTATATTGTGGGGCAATTCAGTGGATGCGATCAGAGTTTTCATGATTCAAAAAAAATGTATAAGATCGATTTGTGGTGCAAGTTATTTAGACTCATGTAAACCTTTATTTAAATCTTTAAAAATTTTGCCACTCTCATGTTTATACATATTTGAAATGGCAGTGTTTGTAAAAAAATATTTCCATATGTTTAAACAAAACAAGGACTTTGTTTATAGAGGTAGAAAAGGAGATGATTTACGAATTCCTACTCAAAGACTTGTAATGACGTCAAAAAATGCGTACTGTATGGCAATCCGTATATACAATCATCTACCTAATCAGATAAAAACACTGACATTTACTAAATTCAGAAAGCATTTATTTGACTTTTTAATTGATAAATTATATTATACAATGAATGACTTTTTTAAAGATAAAAATGTATGACATATATTCGTAAATTTGTTTTTCTAGGTAACATTTTCATTGGCATTGACATTTTGGATAATTTATATAATTTTAATTGACATTTATTTTTTTAATTATTTGATAAAGATGCTGACATTTTTTTTATTTTTTTTTTATATCAATTTTATTCAATTTTAGTGACAATTTGTATTTTATTTCTTGAAATTATGTTGATAGCTTTATATTTCTTTTTAAAAATGACTTGTAATATTTGCACGTCGTCCTGACGACAAAATATGCTGGGTATTCAAAAATTGATAACAACTTATAAAACCATATTTTTGCAAATAAAGATTTTATTATTATTATAAAATTTCCAATACCAATATAATAGTAAAAATAAAAAGTCTAATATTCCACAAAAGCCAATAATACCTCAAATGTCGACATTTAAACCAAACTTTGTACCAACACCAAACTTTAAATTCGGGATAAATAATTCTAATAATAATAATAACAATTTTAAACCAAATTTCATACCAATGAATAAATTTACACCACAAAATAATAATTTCAAATTTGGAATACCAAATCAACAATTTAGAAATTATAATCCACCATTACAAAATAACTTTAGACCAATAATGACAACCAATCCTAATTATCGTCAACAACCATACAATCTACAGCAACGCTTTAATAGACCTCAATTTGGCTATTTTCATAATCCCCCAAATCCAAATTTTAAATTCGGAGCTAATCAGCCTCCTTTAGGGCAACGCCCATCGTATAAATTAGATACGGATGTTTCCATGCGTTCCGCGGCGCCCGTGCGACAAAATATGATAAATTCGGAAACTGACGAGTGTCCTTATTACGATCCTGAGAATGAGTATTACAATTACTACGAAAATGAGGAACAATACAATGAACAATATTACGAAAATTATGAACCAGAAATGTCAAATGAAGAGTCACAAAACGATGAAAATTTTCGCATAAAAGCCTCAACGGATCGGGATGTCAAATAATAAACCTAAACTATGACGGCATATTAAAATTACCACATATTGTAATTCCAGAAATAAAATCTAAATTCTTGATAGATACAGGCAGTAGCAGGTCGTTTATAAGTCCAAGAAAGGATAATGAATATTTTGGCTGACGCGTATATGAAGAACCATTCGAAGTAATCAGCACACATGCCCGTAGTCGCCATAATAAAGTAATATGTATGTGGGATCGCGGGGCAAATAAAAGTATAAATACGCGAATTAATAATTTATTTTTAAAATCTTTAAATACGTCTCGTGTCTACGTCGTCGTCTTTCAAAATCGTCCCCCTCTCACTCGTTTTTCCTCTCTTTCGCACACTCGTTCTACTAACTTGCCTTTCACTTACGTTCGGATACTTACATCGTACTTCCATAATATCAAATCTAACATACGCTCGGAAACACACAATCCCACATCCGGTCATCCTGCAATCATGTCTGTCCTCAGACATGCCATAAGTTTCATAATAAATAGACAAAAGCAAACATCTTATATAAAATAATGAATGTATTTTTACGCTTATCTTTAACAAGTACTTAAACTAAAAGTAACAAATTTTATAAATTTTGGTAACTAACCCATAGAGTACAATGTAACTTATAATTAAAATACAATGTTGGTGATGGTGTATGTTATCCAAATCATTCTTAAACATAGGTATCATATTTTTACACATTACAAGGCTATTCAACATGTAAATGTAATACAAGCTTAATTATGGAAATAAAATAAAATACAATATAAAATGTCTTTCATTCGCTCCCCTTAAAATAAAATAACAAAAAAACAAATTTCATTAATCAGTCTCTCATTCATCATCTTATCAACTGAATCATACATTATCTTACTTACCGATTTCAGTAGACTGAATATCTGGCCATTTTTTTCATGTTGTCTGCTGATGTTGATGTTTTCTTCGGACCTTCTTCATGTGCATAAACTTTCTCCACGTCATAACGGTCATTCCTCTTAATCCTAGTGACTCTATAGGGGCCTAGGTATTTAGGTTGCAATTTAAGTCCTGTGCCAAATTGTGTTCGCTTAATCGCTACTGAATCTCCAATTTTTGTACGGTGAGCTTTCCTTTCTCTTTTTGTTTAAATCTTTTCTATTTTCTTCCTGTATTTGTTCCTTGGCTTTTATTCTTAACTTTTCTCTATTTTCATTATATTCTTCGACCTTTTCCTTTTGTAAAAGTTGCACTAGTTCTATGTCTTCTCTTGCTTTTAATTTGGTACCAATCATTAAAGTAAATGGAGTAGTATCAATGCTTCGATGGTATGTACTATTCAGTGCTCTTTGAAGGCGGCTTACATGTTTATACCATAGAGCAGGGTCCTCAATACAAAGTTTTGTTAGTACAGAGATGATCGTACGATGCACACGGTCCACTTGCCAGTTTCCCTTCGGCACTCCCGTTGTTGTTGTGATATGTTGTATACCTTCTGACTGACAGAACTCTTGAAAATCATTACTAGTGAACGCTGTACCCTTATCGGTTATAATTCTATCAGGGTTGCCAAAGTGCTGCTGCATAATTTTTATTTTGTCTAGGGCTTCTTTACAAGTTGTAGACTTGGTGGGAAAAATCCATGTAAATTTTGTAAAAGCATCTATTATAGTAAGAATATAATTATACTGCTTCTTAGTTGCTGCTAGTGGTCCAAAATCATCGATGTGTAAAGTATGCAATGGTATGCTTTGTTTTTCGATTGGATACAAAAATCCTTCTTGCTTTCCTGTTTTTCTTGTTGCTAATAGACATGGTATACACGTGACTATAAAATCTTGTAACTTTTTCTCGAGTTGATTAATATAATAATTACCACAGATTATTTCTTTCATCTTCTTAATTGATAAGTGACCAACTCCATGAGCTCTTTTTATTATTTCTAACTCCATAGGTTTGGGTATTACCAATCTTTTTTGTTCTCCTTTGTATAGCAAATCATTCTCTAAAGAATAGTCTTGATAGGAACTTTCTTTTAAGATTTCTTTGATAGCTCGCAGGCCCTCGACACATTCTTGCGCTTGTCTGAGTTGTTGATGCATGTTTGTAATTACTAAAACTTCAGGGCAATCTCTGCTCAATGCATCTGTGTGGCGCATTTTGGAACCAACTCTATGCTCCACTCTGAACTCGAATTGATCCAAGAATAAGACCCATCTTGCCACTTTAGCAGATAATTCTTTTTTCTTTAATGTCATTTTGAACGCCTGACAATCTGTAACAATTTTAAAACGTATACCATGCAAATAGTGACGAAACTTTCTTACACCTTCAATGATAGCCAGTGCTTCTAACTCATAGCTCGAGTATCTTTTTTCAGTATCACTTGTTCTCCTGCTCATAAAATATATTGGATGCCATCCGTCATGATGCAGTTGCATTAATATTGCTGCATACGCCATACATGAAGCATCAGTGTGTAACTCAGTAGGTAAACTACTATCAAAAATCTTCAATACTGGTTTATTAGACAGTTTATTCTTTAGAATATTAAAAGATATGCGTTCCTTTTCTCCAAAAATGAATTGAGCATTCTTTTTAAATAGATCAGTTAAAGGCTTTGCAATTGATGCATAATTTTCTATGTACTTACGAAAGTAGGATGTTAAACCAATAAATCTTTGTACCTGTTTGATATTACATGGTTCAGGGTACCTTACTACAGCATCCGTCTTTTCTGGACTAGGCCTCACCTCTCCATTCTTTACAAGATGTCCCAAATACTCTATTTCATGCTGTATAAGCTTCGCTTTTTTCCAATTAATCTCCAAACCATACTCTGAAGCTATTGTGAGTATCTGTTTCAGTCGTTGAACGGCTTGCTCTTCACTTTGGGCTGGAATCAGAATGTCATCGATGAATATCAACACTATACCTTTACTTATAAGCTCTCTGAAGATGATTGACACAAATCTCATAAAGGCTTTTGGACATATTGATAGTCCAAAAGGTGCTCTCAAGAATTCAAACTGCCCATGATGAGTAACAAAAGAAGTATATGGTATCGACTCCTCACTGATTTTCAAGTGAAAAAATCCATTTTTCAGGTCTAGAACACTAAATATTTTTACATTTTTCAATTTATCAATTAAATACTCAATTACAGGTAATGGAAATTCATCTTTTACTATTTTACAGTTAAGTGCTCGATAATCTATACAAACCCTAGTTGAACCATCCTTTTTATTCACCAATACCACTAGACTAGAATATTCTGAGTAACTATCCCTTATAATTTTCTTTTCCAACCACTCCGATACTTGATTTTATACAATTTCCTGTTCTTTCAATGATAACCTTCGTGGTCGATGCCTTACTGGAATGTCATCTTTTAATATTATCTTCAACTGGATAGGAGCTTCTTTTTTCTGCAGTGGTTCTCCATAGCCATGGATAAGTTGTTGCACTTGTCTTCTTAGAGCCGGATCTGTCAAACCTACAATAGAAGCATAAACATTCTCCTCAACTGTCGTACATTTCAACCACTCATCATCCTTAGAATGGAAATTCACTGTGCCATCCATCATCACCATCAAAACATTTTTCAAAAATTCTTGACCTATTATCAAACTATAGGGTACATAAATTTTATCAATTATATGAAATACACCATCGTAACACTGTCCGTCAACAATAAACTTCAAATTACATTTTCCTATCGATTTCACTGATGACCGTCCAATACCGGATAATATTATATTGTCACATTCTATTTTCCTATAATATCTTAGCACTCCGAGGATATGATATTCACGTCGCTGCCCGAATCAATTAATGCTTCAATATTCATTCCACATAATTTTATATTTTTCACCGGTTTGTTTGTTTCTTTATTCTCGTTTTTAATCTGCATAACCTCTCCACCGTGACGTATGTAGCTATGACATATGTCGCCGTCAATGTTGCCACCCGTAGTATACGAATTCGAAGTGACGTGCTTTCCTTCGATCGCTTGATCGATCGTTCCGAACATAGTCGCTCGATTCGACTGGTTGCTGCAATCGGCCTGAGGTTGGTAGCCTTGTTTTTCTTTCCGATTGCTATGTTCATGCGCGTACCGATTATAGCCGAAGTTAGCCGATGGTTTCCGGATGCCTCCGTCGCCGTTGCCGTCGCCGTGTCGTCTATGCTCGGCTGTCGTCGGGTTTCCTCGTTGATTGCGACATGACGCAGCAATATGGCCGAATTCGTTGCAATGAAAGCATTTCATACCTCTGCTTTTATGCGGGCAATTTATTGATGTATGGTTCATTTCTCCACAGCTAAAACAACGTTTGTTTTCTGTTTTTATCAGCTTATGAATGGGCGCTTCGTTTCGATCCCGTTGTCCCATCTTGGTTTTGACAGTTTCATAGATTCTTATATTACGAGGTCTACAAGGATTACATTGTTTAGTATATTTAGATGACATAATCATATTCAGTACTAGCTTACAAGGACATTTAGAAAAACTAAGGAAAGTATTTGATAGATTGAGAGAAACCAATTTAAAAGTACAATTAGACAAATCTGAATTTTTACGCAAGGAAGTTTTATATTTAGGACATACCGAAAGAAGGTCTTAAACCAAATGATGACAAAATTAAAGCAATCTTAAATTTCCCAATCCCAAAAACAACGACAGAAATAAAAAGCTTTTTAGGATTAATAGGATACTTTAGAAAATTTATAAAAGATTTCGCTAAAATAACGCAACCATTAACCTCATGTTTAAAGAAAGAGAATGGAATAGTTATAAATGATAAATATAAAGAATCGTTTCAACAAAGAGCTTTTAACTAATGCACTACTTTTGCAATATCCAGATTTCACAAAGCCTTTCATATTAACAACAGACGCTTCAAATTATGCGATAGGCGCAGTAATCTCGCAAGGAACAGTTGGTGGCGATAAGCCAATAGCATATGCAAGCAGGACGTTAAATGAAGCCGAATCTAAATATAGTACAATTGAAAAAGAACTTTTAGCCATAGTATGGGCAGCAAAACACTTTAGACCTTACTTGTAGGGTAGGAAATTCACAATTTATACAAATCATAGACCATTAGCATGGTTGAATTCATTAAAGAAACCCAATAGTAAATTGACTAGATGGAAGTTAAGATTGTCGGAATTCGATTACGAAATATTATATAAAAACGGTAAACAAAATAGTAATGCCGATGCCTTATCAAGAATACGAGTAAACGCGTTAATAAAAGATAGTTCTAGTTCAATGCAAGTAAACAAAGATAGATCTAAATCACCTAGCCCTATAACGATATCATCAGGATCAGAAAAATCCGTGAAAACACAAAAAATCGGTTCACCATATTCATTTATGCCTTCAAGTAACAGTAGCACAAATTTAGCACCTGAAACAATAGAATCAGTCAATACAGACACAATCCATTCCGCGAAAGATATAGAAACCATAGGTATACCTATTTTAAATGAAGCTATAGATACTAAACCTAATCAAATGTTAATATTCACATGGAATCTTAATGACATTGCAGTAAAAAATATATCTAGATTGAAGCAAAGAGTTTTGGAAGTACATTTACCTTTGAATAGACCCGATCTAATAAAACAATTTCTTAAAGAATATGTAAAACCTAAATCGAGAAAGTTTATTTACTTTGAAAGCGATATTCACAGAAAACAATTTGTAGAAGCAGTCATTGTATTATTCAAGAAAAGTTCTGTCCAATTTTTCGAATGCACACAGCGTGTAGTTTTCGTAGACGACGAAGACGAGCAAAAACAAATAATAACAAAATATCATGAAGGAAAAACGTGTTATAGAGGTATTAAGGAAACATTATACTTTGTGCTTCATCCTCGAGATTAGAGAACCATTGTAGTTTCGCATAGCGGCTAGCTAGTCTAACACTATAGTTAAAAAAAAAAGAATTAAAAATTAAAAAATCAAATAGTGGATTTTTTAAATTTATAGTGGCAATACTTTGCTGTTGGCCACACCAAACTCACAGCCCAACGGCCAATCGGTACAAGCATCATTCGCTTTCACAGTGTTCGCTTTTCAGTGCTCGGCTAGTCAACACTTGCCTATTAGAGTTTGGCAAGCGAAACGTGACACCACCTATTTTTCCGTTTTCATATGGCAACAACATAGAACTGTCAGTTTGACACTACGTTAGACAATTCAAGAATATTGAATTTTGTTGTTTTTGCGAATTTGAACTTGTGTTTTTGGTTAAAAATTATGTCGAAGCCGATAAAAAGTTCATCGAGGAAACTTCTTTCCATCATGATTGACAAGTTTACTGAAGTGAAAACTGAATTAAATAAAAATTTCATGGAGAAATTACAACGATTAGATAAAGTTGTATCTTTTTTAGGTTAGTTTTGTATTATAATTTTGATACTTTCGTTTTAATTTTCTGTAATTAACTAAACAGATATTTTTTATAAAATATTGCTCTATTTCAGATAACTGTGATGGTGATATTCAACCAATAATGGAGGAGATAAATGCAATAAAAACTTTAGAAAAACAAGAAATGCTGAATTCGGAAACGCAGTACTTACAAAAAATTTCTTCAATGACAGGTCTCTTTTCTTGTTTTGATTTAAGATAGATTGATAGTATTCCTATAATATTTACATAGGTTTTTTATGATGTATTGGTTTTTATTGTTGACATCCAATGATGTCATAAGAATGTTTTGTTTAACAAGGAAATTCACAGAATTCATGAAACTAATCAAACCATGTAATTGTTATACATGCTAAATATGCACATAAACTTAACTAAATTAAACATAAATTGCATTCATAGTTGAATAGGTATTTAAATTATTTTGATGTATGTGTCTATCATTATTTGCTTTTAAATACATTTAACATATCTTTGTTTCGAAGTGTTTAATCTTTTATAGATGTAAGTATAAGGACACTAAGAAGGATAAAAAATGAAGCATTAATTAATAAAGGAAAATGGGACACTCCTGGGAAAAAACGACCTCATCAACCAACAGTGTCTGCTTTAGATAATTTTGATTTAAGTGCAATTCGGAATAAAGTAAATGAATTTTACTGTGTGAAAAAAATTGTTCCAACATTAAGAAGCCTTCACAATGAATTAAAAGATGCAATAGGATTCAGTGGTAGCCGTGAGACTTTACGAAAAATTATGCTTAAGAATGGATTTTCTTTTAAAAGCAATGAAAATGAACGTTCTATGCTTATAGAAAAATACCAGATTTCTGCATGGAGGCACAAGTATTTGAGAGAAATAAATATAAAACGAAACGAAGGAAAGCAAATTGTGTACCTTGATGAAACTTATGTACATCAGAATTATAAAGTTAAAAAGTCTTGGCAAGGACCTTCAACAACTGGTGTCACTACAAAGATATCCTCTGGAAAACGGCATATTGTTGTGCATGCTGGATCTGAGGAAGGTTTTGTGCCTGGTGCATTATTAGTGTTCAGTAGTAAATCCAAATCTGCTGATTATCATGATGATATGAACTCATCGAACTTTATGAAATGGGTCAGAGAAAAATTAATACCAAATTTAAGTAAGCCCAGTGTAATTGTTATGGATAATGCCAGCTACCATATAAAACAAATCAATAAACCGCCTATAATGTCTAATACCAAAGCAGATATCCGTAAATGGCTTGTAAATAATGGAATACATTTTGAGGAATATCAGACAAAGGCAGAGTTAATGTGTTTGGTTAATGATAAGAAAACATTGCCTGTATATGAAGCTGAAGAGATTTTAAAAGAACATAATCATGAACTTTTATTGCTGCCACCGTATCATTGTGACTTAAACCCAATAGAGATGGTTTGGAGTCAAGCAAAAAGAAAAATTGCAAGCAGAAACATTGGAATACCAGGAAAGGAAATGGAAAACTTAATAATAGAGTGTTTTAACTTAATTACCCCTAGTGACTGGAAGAAATACACTGATCATGTTTTAAATGTCGAAAATGATTACAAATTAAAAGATGGCATTGTTGAAAACGAACTTGAAAAATTTATTATATCTGTTGGTGCAGACAGTAGTGAAGAGAGTGACTCTGATGATTCCTTGTCATTGTTATCAGGTGTAGAATATTTAGAAACAGATTTTGACTATGAATCAGACTAAAGTATTTTTAGTCTGATTCATAGTCAAAATCTTATCTTAAATTTTCTATTGTGATTAACATGATGATTTTGTGACACCTGTATTATGTAATTTATCCATGGCACTTAATTGTAACAAAAATAAATGTTTTTTTTATTGTAATCTGGTGTTTATATTGACTAATTTAATTTGATAGATAGTGGTTCTGGATCAGAGCAAAAGGTTGTGATGAAAATCCCTTAGGAGACATGTATGTGTTATGAACACATTATAAATATAAGGGCCAGAAATCAAAATTGGCTAACATCACATTTATTAAAAAAATGTGGCCAGAGTCGCCCATATTCATTACAAAAAAACAAAGAAGTCGTTGCAAAAAACACCCTTTTAATTAATGACAAATATGAATTTTTAATATTATAAGTGCTGTTAGCCAATAGGTATAACGAATGGGTTAAAAAAAAGATTCGATTTAGTCCGTCAGTCAGATAATAGAAAAATATTGGATACGTATTTTTTTTCGCTTTAATTTAACAACAAATGGCTTAAGAGGTACTATGCGACGACTTCAAATATGCTTTGCAACAATGTTACTTTAATACAGTTTATCGATACGAAATCAAGTGTCAAAATGGAGTCCAGTGGAGAATGCCGATATTGACATTTCGAAATTGCTCATCATTGATAGAGAATACGAAATAGTGATTTTGACACAATCAAAGTGTCTATTTTTTACGGTGATGACGATTCTTGGTTGTCAGTTGAGTTAGTGAATAGGCCTACTGATATGCTGTTAACTGTACAATTAAGAACAGTCACGCTTTAGTCAAATGTTCCAAAACAAATAATTTTAATTGATATCTAAATGTTAAGATTAAATATAATTAATAAAAGTATCAAAATTATTTTGCAGTACTACATTCAGTGTTTACTGCTTAAGAATTTTTGAAATTGCCGCCCTTTTCTTGTGACACGTTTCGCTTGCCAGACTTTAGCGGTTGTGTTGCGCGTTTATTATGCCAAAACGAAGTTGCAATAATGATGACGAAAGTAGTGATGAATATATCAGGCGAAAAATCGAGAAAAAATTACGCAAACGTAAAAGGCGCTCTCGCCTTACGAGTGCGAGTGAAGGCAGCAGTGATCTAGGGGGTAATGCCCAGGATTCGCCGATGCTGTCACTAATCGAAGGTAAATGTACATACTTTTATTTTTTATTATTATGAATTAATAAATGGGTTTATATTTGCTTGCAAAATCTGTACAGATTCCGGCAACAAGAACTTTATTGTGTAACATCAGTGTGCAGTGGACAATTTTGTAATAGAACATAACCTATTTTCATCAAATATCTAGTAAAATATGATACCTAGCTATTCTATCGTTACGAGATAAACAAAATACTTAGCAATATAGCTTTGTAAATAATTTTGTAATTCGTAACGGCTAAACAGCATGCCAATAACGGAAAAGTGTTAATTAACAAAATAGCTAGGTATGTCTTGCATTCCACTACCCACATATATATTATAGTTACGAGATAAACAAAATATTTAGCAATACTGCTTGGAATATAATTTTGTAATTCGTAACTGCCATTTTAATTATGGCCAAGAGCAAAGTAACGAAATAATTATGCTTTATGCACTATTCTTCCAGATGGCCACGATCCGCAAATGGTGGATTCTATCGAACTTATTGAATCGCCCGGCCTACCCTCACAAATTGAGAATCTGGAACCTACCCCAGGGCCATCCAAGGCAGGCCCTGATGAATGCGTACTAGACGAGGATATCCTCGAATTGTTAGGTGCGACCCCATCAAAAGCCAAAAAGATGGGAGATAAAATTCAAAAGGATATAGCACTCCGATGGGAGCACATTGCTACCTCAGGCCTCTCAAAAGAGACTAGAAAAGAGCTTCTCGAAAAACATTTGGTACCTGAGAATTGTTCAAAATTATCTGCGCCAATTTTAAATGCAGAAATTAAAGCCGCCTTACATGACACATACGTAGTTAGGGACAAAGCCTCTGAGAACAAGCAGAACCAGATTGCAGCAGCTATTGCTTGCATTGGGGAAGCTCTCACAAAAATGCTTAATTCGGACCTTAAAGACCCTCTAGTTGTAAAACCCTTACTTGAGGGTGCTCAGCTTCTCTGCGATAGTCAATTCGTTGAATCAATGAAAAGGCGGAGTCTTATTGGTGCATCGATTAAAAAGGATATTAAAAGCCAACTTTATGAGACTCAAATAGATACCCACCTGTTTGGTGAAAAACTGGCTGATGCCCTTAAAACAGCAAAGGCTATTAGTAAATCCGGGTCAGAGATAAAGGCATCTAAAACAAAATCAGTAGTGTCACGAGCAAAATCTCGTAATTTAAACTTCAAGCCTCAGCTGGCGAACAGCAGGCAGCCAGTCAGGAGGCGACAAGAGCCTGCAGTATACCCGTTGGCACCAGCCACACAGTTCCCGTACGTTTCAACACAACGGCAACAGTATCTGGCACCGATGCTACCACCTGCCCCAGTGCAGCCGCCGCTGCCTCCAGCGCAGCTGCCGCCACCGCCACCACCGCCGCCGCCACCGCCGCCGCTACAGCGATCCAGGCAACGGCGCTCCCCGCGCCGTTAGATCCGGTATGTTGCACTGGCAGACTTTCCTTATTCTATCCTCAATGGTGTCAACTAACAAATGACCCCAATATTTTGTCATGGGTCCAGGGTTATAAAATACCGTTTTATAAACCAGTAGTCCAAAAACATGTTCCAAAAGCCCCTAGGTTAACGCCTCATGAGATTGCTTATCACAAGGAAGCCATAAATAATCTTCTAAGATCACGCGCTATCTCTGAGTGTTCACCGTGTGAGGGTCAATACTTATCTAGCTATTTTTTGATAAAAAAGAAAAATGGTGCTCCACGGTTTATTTTAAATTTGAAACGCTTAAACAAATTTATAAAGACTGATCATTTTAAGTTAGAGGATCTTAGAACCACATTAAAGCTAGTATCGAAAGATTATTTTATGGCTTCCTTAGATCTTCATAATGCATATTTTTTATTACCAATCAATGAGGCCCACAGAAAATATTTACGTTTCATGTGGCTGGAAAGAACATTTGAATTTAATGTTTTACCTTTCGGATTATGTACGGCACCATATGTCTTCACTAAGATACTCAAACCAGTTATGTCGTTGTTGCGGTCCTTAGGGTATCTATCCACCATTTACTTGGATGACATCTGTTGTATAGCGCCAACTTATCAGGAATGTTTAGAAAATATCTTACAAACAAGAAATCTGCTACAATCTCTTGGCTTCATTTTTAACGAGGAAAAGAGCTGTACCTCCCCGTCTAATAAATGTACTTATCTTGGTTTTGTAATTAATACAAAAGATTTCAATGTAAGTTTAACTGATGACAAAAAAAACAAGATTGTAGCAGAGCTTAATAGATTAAGTCATATGCAGCGCTGCTCTATACGATATTTCGCTCGTGTTGTTGGTCTTCTCATCTCGGCTTGCCCAGGCGTACAATTTGGCTGGATGTATACAAAAGAGATGGAAAGATGTAAATATCTGGCACTCTTGCAGTCGGAAGACAACTATGACTGTCTTATGAATATACCAAAGTCTGTACTAGAAGACATTCAATGGTGGAAGAAGGCAATAACTAATAATATTAATCCCATTAGAGAAGATAATTACATCTTGGATTTTTTTTCCGACGCTAGCAAAACCGGTTGGGGGGCGGTCTGTGATGGGAAGACCGTAAATGGCCACTGGAGTGTTGAAGAGGTTGCTCAACACATTAATTATTTAGAGTTGTTAGCCGCTTTCTTCGCGTTGCGAATATTTGCATCAGATATGCACAATTGTCAGATACTTCTCAGGATTGATAATACGACAGCTATATCTTATATCAACCGTATGGGTGGCATAAAATTTCCACACCTTAATAAGTTAGCAAAGTACATTTGGCAGTTTTGTGAGAATAGAAACATCTTCATCTATGCTTCTTATATTAGTTCAAAAGATAACGGTATAGCTGACGCAGAATCTCGACGGCAACACCCTGATACAGAATGGGAACTTAGCAAACAGGCGTTTCGACTTATAGTCGATAAATTTGGTACTCCAGACGTTGACCTCTTTGCAACGAGAATAAATACTAAGTGTACTTATTATGCATCATGGCAACGGGACCCGAGAGCGTTTGCTGTCAACGCTTTTACTATTAATTGGAACGGTTTTTACTTTTATGCTTTTCCTCCGGTGTCAATAGTAGCAAAAGTTTTACGGAAAATTATTACAGATAGGGCACAGGGTATAGTTGTAGTGCCTTATTGGCCTACTCAAGCTTGGTTCCCTCTTTTTAACCGTCTTCTTGTGTCGGACCCAATTATGTTTGGACCACATTGCAAAGCGTTAATTTTCCCCAACAGCTCGGCGACCTTGCCACAGCTAAGACTTATGGCCGGGAGATTATCAGGAAGGCTTTCACAAGAAGAAGTGTGCCAGAAAACTCGTTAGATATAATTTGCTCATCATTGTCTGATTCCTCAATTATGCAATATACAACAGCATTTAAGCGCTGGTTTAGTTTTTGTGATTCTATTAACATTGACTATTATGAGGCGTCAATTCCACATATTCAGTGTTATTACAAAAAAGATAAACAAGCGTTGAACACGTGTTTAAAAAAAATTCTATTACAAAATCGTATTTAGGCACTGTTTAAGGCTAAACATCGCTTAAACATTGTTTAAAATATAAACACTCGTTGAGAGTTGTTTAACGCGTGTCTAATCTCAAAATAGGTTGCGCTTTGTTGAAAATTCATCTATATTCTTAAGATAAAGATTATATTGATATGGTCGATTTAGGTTACATGGAAAGCTTTTAGGACGCGTAAGTAAACCGAACGCGAATTAATCCATTTGAGCAATACAATGAACTTTGATATAAAAAAGTACATATTTAGTGGATTGTTTGCTGACAAAATATATGAAATTATTTAAGACGATATTCCACATAATCCTCGAGATGAAAGTATAGATCTGCAAATAAATACACGTAGCATGTGCATGTGTGCATAGCTTCTGTGTCTGTTCACAGCTTGTGAACATGTGCGGCATTGGGTTCGGCATCAGGTAGTCGTTGTTCCGTTTCTTCATATTATTTCGCTATAGTTTTACTTAACCTTACTCTAATATGAATTATGAATAGAAGTACCAGTTTAAAAACGTTAATTTTGTGCTTTCTTTTTTACTTTTGAAAGTTATTAGCTAATACGTTATTGAACATATCTTTTTACGATTAGAATTTATCATAAATCTGTATAAGATGTGCATATAATGGAACGTGTATGAACGAATGAAAGCCGACTGAACGAATGCTTTACGGGTTGCATGTTTAAATCAGCGTTAGTTAGACTACGACTAAAAATGGATTTGTAATAGACAAAGTTAAACATCATTTTAAACAGGGTTTATATTCTTAGACATTGTTTACTTAAACACATGGTAAAACCCTGTCTAACATCTCTTTTGTAATAACACTGATTATGTTTTTCTTAGCAAACATGTTTAAAACAGGTGTGCAGTATGGAACTCTAAATTCTGCCCGTTCAGCATTATCCCTTATTATTGGATCTAGAGTGGCCTCTGACGATCGAATCAACAGATTATTTAAGGGCTTTTACAGACTTCGAACACCGTTACCAAAATACAAAATCACATGGGATACCTCAATTGTCCTTGAGTATCTAACAAACCTTTATCCCAATCATGAACTATCTTTAGACCAATTAGCTAAGAAAACCATAACGCTTCTAGCGCTTATTTCTGCGCACAGGGTTCAAACATTATCACTTGTAAAAATTAATAATATAGAACACAATTCTCATATGCTTCGTATTAAGATTCCAGATACAATAAAGATCTCTAGATTAGGAGCCTATCAACCGTACTTAAGTATACCATTTTACCCTGTAAGACCTGAAATTTATCCTGCCAACGCGTTACTTAGCTATATTGAAATGACTAAACCTCTGAGAGATAATATTGATGAATTATTTATTAGTGTAAGGAGGTCATATAAATCAGTTACCAGGCAAACTCTAAGTAAATGGATTAAATACATATTAAATGAAAGTGGAATTGACACCTCTATTTTTTCTGCCCACTCCACTCGGCATGCAAGCACATCCGCAGCCAGTAGACTTGGAGTAAACATTGATATGATCAGGAGCACTGCTGGATGGAGTGGCAATTCAATGACATTCGGAAAATTTTATAATAGGCATATTGAAAATAAAAATACAGAAAATTTTGCGTTATCAATTTTAGATAATGTTTAATCATTTATCAAAATGTTTGATACTTATACAGTAGTTATATAAGATGTTAAGTTTTGAAACCAGATTCACAATTATTATAAAAGTATTATGACCATGCAATCATTGTGTATTAAGTTTAGTTGATTCTTTGAAGTCATTTATGAATTAACTATGAATAATATATGTATTGTTAATATAAATATCACATTTATTTGGAAAATATATGTTTGTTTCTTTTTTTCTAAAACAATGTTGTTTTTTCTTTTTTGTTACTTTTTATTGACACATTATTAAAACATTATTTCCACATCTCTCAAGATCTACAATGGTTCTCTAATCTCGAGGATGAAGCACAAAGTATAATTGATGATTAAACGAACTTACCTGTATGTGAAGTTCAATCACAATTATACGAGGGCTTCATCCGAAGAGATTAGAACCCATCCCTCCCAATAAGTACCCCTAGAGGCGAAATAATATTTTAAAAAAGATAGGCATAGATGACATAACATTATCAAATATTATGTCTGTACTAGGCCTAGTTCTTATGATAATTCTTTTATAGCTACGTTTTACTTTAAACTATATGATGCTTGTACCGATTGGCCGTTGAGCTGTGAGTTTGGTGTGGCCAACAGCAAAGTATTGCCACTATAAATTAAAAAAATCCGCTATTTGATTTTTTAATTTTTAATTCTTTTTTTTTAACTATAGTGTTAGACTAGCTAGCCACTATGCGAAACTACAATGGTTCTCTAATCTCTTCGGATGAAGCCCTCGTATAATTGTGATTGAACTTCACATACAGGTAAGTTCGTTTAATCATCAATTAGTTCACATAAAAAGAACATATTTTTGGAATAATATGGATATAATGGTATCCAGTATAATAAATTCTTGTGAAACATGTAAAAAAATGAAATATGATAGGAAACCCTTTAAACCAGAGTTACAGCTAACACAAACACAATCTAAACCATTTCAAGAATTATTTATGGATTTGTTCAGTATCGAAGGAAGATATTATCTCACTATAGTAGACGCGTTTAGCAAATTAGGACAAGCTATAGAAATCTCGAATAGATCTACACCGGAAGTAGTAAGAGAATTATTAAAATACTTTTCATTTTACGGGACCCCTAGTAAAATAAGTACCGATCCCGGTTCAGAATTCAACAATGCACTATTAAAAGAAATGCTAAGTTTTCATAAAATCAATCAACACATGGGAACGCCCTATAACCCAAATTCAATGGGAATAGTGGAAAGATTTCACTCTACAATCTTAGAAATATATAGAATAGCAAAATATGAAAAGAAATTGACTGACGTAGCATCCGTAATGACATACTCGATCTTAGCTTATAATCAAACTATTCATTCAACGACAGGATTAACACCTTTTGAAGTAACTTTAGGTCATACAGATTGTAATAATATATTTAATTGTGAATTCCACAAACAATTTACGCAACAACTTGTTAGGGAACATGTAAAAAGAACCAAGCACTGACACGTCCTTTTCTTATTAAGTGATAAAGAAAAAAAAAAAGAACGGTATAAAAAAAAATATTTACTTACGATAAGTAAAATCGAGGTCAAGGTCCCTAGGGTCGTGGGTAGGTTTCTTAGAGGTCTGATGGTAGATCACTCGATAGAACTTCCCTGTACTCCTGTGAATTCTACGGTGCGCCGGGCTTCAATTTCTGGTTTCCATAAGGCACTTCTCCAATTCTCAAATATCAATTCCCAGTATAAGTAAAGTTGGCGTGATTTTCTTAATCCGTACGGAGTTCCCAGTACGGGATTATATTTTTTCACTACACTTCTAAGTGTTTATTATATTTATTTAAACTTTTTTTTTATATATTTATTTAAAATAAGAATCGTCAGTCGAAGACTTAGTAAAAATCGAACAGACTTTATATTTCGAAAAGCGTTACACAGCTGTTTTCAAACAAGATTCATTTGTTAGTGTGGCTCGCAACAGGCACGAGCGGCTGGCCGCCGCGCGGTCGACCGGTTATCGTTTTTTTTATGCTCCCCGCGCCCGCGTCTACGTCGCCGTCGCCCATGCTGTAAATATCTATATTACATCTGAGTGCGATCTGTTTATTTGTAAATATTTAATTTGTATATACTTAGGTTAAAACAAATAATTATTTATTCTTTAGTAGTTATTAGGTTTTCATTAACAAATAACGTAGTTTTAAAATTATTATTTATTTTAATTTATTTGCAATTTGTAAATAATGATAAACAATTTATAATTAATACGGAGATACGTAAACATAAAATTATTGTTTTATCAATAAATAGAACAACGTTACAGTATCCCCCTTCCACAGAAGGATTTTTCTCGCCTTGATAAGAAAAATCCACAAAAGAAAATCGCTCTAAAGTTTCAGATCTTTAATGTGCCAGGCTCCCAGGGCATTACCAGCCATGTCTTCTAGCACATAAACCAACGGAGAACGTTTTTGTTTAATTTTACATTTCACATATTTAGGTGTCAATTTCTTAGTCAAATGTGCATCTTTGTCACTTTGAAAATAGGTACGCTTCCACACTTTATCACCCTCCTCAAATTCTGCCTCTTTCCGACGAAGATCGTATCGTTGTGAGTTCTTTTTGTGAGCCCTCCATAGTGAGATTTGAACTTTATCAAAATACATCCGAAGATATCCCAAATTTTCAGCATATACCTCGCGAGGTAGGAATACTATTTCGTTTGGAACATCATTATCGATGTAATGTGATCCACATGTCACTAATTCTCTTCCATGAACCAAAAATGAAGGTGTGTAACCAGTGCTCTCATTAATAGAGTTATTGATAGCAAACTGAATTTTAGAAAGGTTAACATCCCAAGAACGGTGGTCATCATTTACAAATGTCGACACTGCAGTCATTATTGTTTTATTATATCTTTCTACAGTATTTACTTGTGGGGTATACTTCGGGGTAAAATGAATATTAGGTATCTTATATTCCTTGAAGAGATCGTCAAGTTTATGACTTGTGAATTGGACACCGTTGTCCAATATAATGGTTTGTGGAATGCCATGTACGAGAAAAACATGATTTTCAAGGTGAAGTTTGACCAATTCAGCAGTAGCTCTCCGAAGTGGAAACATCAAACAATATTTTGAAAAGCAACACGTCACAACAAACAGATAACAGTGTTGTTTTCTAGAAGGTGGCAAAGGCCCGACTAAGTCGATCGATATTGTCTGGAAGGGTCTGTAACATTCCTTAGGTCTACCCATTGTACCTAACGTGCCCTGAGTAGATATCTTATAAGCTTGGCAGGTCTCACAGCCAGCCACAAAGTTCACCACGTCTGAATGCATATTAGGCCAAAAGTAATTTAAGCTCACTCTTTTGAAAGTTTTAAGAATTCTAAAGTGACCAGACGTGGGATTATCGTGATTAGCTCCAAGAATAACTTTCCGATTTTCTTTTGGAATCACTTCCTTCCAGTGAAACTCGGTAGTAAGAAAATTTTTATTTCTCATGTACCTATAAAGCTTACCATTTTCTATACGATAGTTAGGGCAACTAGCAGAGGATTCCTTACAACTATTGTATATATTTAAATACCACGAATCACTAGTAGTGGGCTCAGCCGAAATCAATGCGAGTGGCAATGATCGAGACAAAGAATCAGGTATAACATTATCCTTGCCACGACGGTGCCTTATAACGAAATCAAAAGATGAAAGCCGGATTCCCCATCTTGCCAGGCGTCCTGTTGGATTCGATATAGATAAAAACCATTTTATAGCAGAATGGTCGGTGAATACCGTGAAGGTTTTTCCATTTTCTAGGTAACAACGCCAGTGTTCAAGTGCAGTAAGAACTGCCAACGTTTCCCTCTCAGTTACACTATAATTCTTTTCAGCATCCGTAAGGGACCTACTCATAAAGGCGATTGGATGCTCTGTATCGTTAATTGTTTGTGAGAGCATTGCCCCTATACCAAAATTGCTGGCATCCGTATGTACCTCGAAAGGATAATCAAAATTTGGACAAGCTAGAATAGGGGCCTTAACTAATAAAGACTTTAAGTTCAAGAAAGGCCTGATTAGCTTCTTCTGACCAATGAAATGGTGGCGACTTTTTTTTTGTAGACGTAAGCTTATTCAAGGGACCAGCTATCGTACTAAAATTTGGTATGAATCTCCTATACCATGAGGCTGTACCTAGGAAGCGTTTTACTTCTTTCCTATTTGTAGGCGTGGGGTACCTAAGCATAGCCTCCACCTTTTCTGGATCTGTACGCAGCCCTTGTGCATCAACTATATACCCTAAGTACCGCAGTTGACTACGAAAGAAATGACATTTACTTAAGTTTATAGTCAAATTTGCATCTTTCAATTTAACGAAAACCCGATTAAGGAGTGCTACATGTTCGTCAAATGTTTGACTAATAATAATGACGTCATCAACAAATACAAACACCTTCAGCTCAAATTTCGGTCCAAAAAGAGTATATACAAGACGTTGTTGTGTTGCGGGTGCGTTAGTTAAGCCAAAGGCGGTGACTTTGAACTGAAAAGTGCCTCTACTGGGAACGTAAAATGCAGTCTTTTCTCGATCCTCCTCCTTAATAGGCACCGGCCAGAATGATTTAGATAAATCTAGACTGGATAAATACCTAGCGTCCTTAAGATTGTCCAGTATTTCAGACACATATGGTAGACAGTAAGCATCCTTTTTAGTTACAGAGTTCAGTTTCCTGCTATCTAAACAAAGTCGCGGTCTACCATCCTTCTTGCCAACAACTAAGACCGGTGAAAGCCATGGACTCTCACACGGTTCTATAACATCGAGAGAAAGCATCTCATCTACCTGATTTACAATAAGCTTTTGTTTTTCTGGAGATAATCGGTAGTACCTTTGGCGAATCGGTTTGCTATCTCCAGTGTCTATAGTATGAGTAATCAAGTGAGTTCGTCCCAAACCCTTCTCTTCATAAGATATTTCCTTAAATTGTCTGATTACATCATCAGCTAACAACCGTTCACCTTCACTTAAATTCTCATATGTATGCAAAAGTAGATCAGAACTTGTATCTATTTTTTGAATACACGGAGAACTATTATCAAGAAGTGCTATGTTATTAACGTGATTAGGGAATATTTTAAATATTTTCCAGAAATATATACCCAGTAAAAGTTTTGAGTCAACTTCCGGAATAACATGAGCTTTAATAACACTTGTTTGTCCATTAAATAAAAGAGGAAGTAGCATAAAACCATTAGATTTAAGCACCTGACCTCCTGCAGCAGTAGCCGAAATATAATTATCGATGTGTAACTTGAAATCTCGTGAAAGTAAAAATTTATAAAAATCACTTCCAATAACATTTATAGCTGATCCCGAATCAAGTAAACCGTAAATTTCAAAATTAAGGACACCTTCAATACAGACCTTCACGTAAGGCCGTGGATCATTACAAGGTTTACTATTAAGAATAGAAGCAGTCTTATAAGAAGCAAAAAAATTCCTTAAAAATTGCAACCAATCCTTCTAAACCAGATCATTAGTCGGATTTGCTGCCGAGCTGCAATTTTTAGTTATTCGTTTTTTGAGCTAGGTAAGGATTTCTTTATATTACAATTATTACACTCGGGAGTACGAACTCCTTTTTTACCACATCTGAAGCAAAAGATTATTCGGTCAGCCTTACAATCCTTCATGCTATGGGTATCCACTCGACAACTATGGCAAAACACCTTTGGGTTACCTATGTCACAAACTTCAGTAGAGTCTGTAACTATTTTAGAATCAACGACAGCGTACAATCTAGGATTGGGACTTGTTGAGTTTTGCTTATAATTGATACAATTGTAATTTTTGTTTTAAGTTTTTAAGGGATTCTGATATGCAAATTCAGGAGCAAGTGTTTTTAAACTCATAGATGGCGGTTCTTTGAAATTATCAGATCTTGTTTTAAATTTCTCATAATTATGGCAGTGATATATGCCATATCTCTATTGTTGTAATATCGGAACAATGAGCTAATACACTTGAGTAGCAAGGACGAATATTGTGAAGTATAATATCCAACTTTTCAGACTCTGACAAAGATTTGCTTAACCTACTAAACATACCTTGCATTATTGCTAAGTATATGACAATATTCTCTGTCTCCCCTTGACTTCGACTGCGTATTATATCGATCATACGGTAATCGTAATCCGCGATATCAAAATCATCTCTTAGTAATACAAGTAAATTTTCCCAGGAAGTAACACTAGCTCTTATTCCTCGAAACCAATGCAAAGCATCTCCTATAAAAATGTCAGTAACTGAAGCCAACATTTTCTCCCCTGTTATGTTTTTGGAAAACCGAACTTCCTCTGTTAAGATAATCGATAATTATTAGTCTTTGGCTGAATCATTCAGCCTGAATGTGAAGATTCCATAGCCTCGATAAAAACTGTATCTATTTTTAGGTCTGTGTCTAATAAGAAAATAAAATGGCGTGACCGAAATTATTGTGTTATTAATTATTTATATAATCTTTAATAATCTGGGCTCAAAATCCTCTAATCTCTCTATAAATGCCCTGACACATGACTTCCCATCATACTTGAGCTTATTAGTGTCATTAAAAATGCCTCGGTCACAAGTTACCTGAACATTAAGGCCGCTTTGCTCAGTAATGCATTTAACCTCCTCACTATCAGCGATTTTCGGAGAAATCGGTTTTGACAATTCTTTAAACTGTGAATATAAATCATCAAGCGTTTTCATAGTAGTTTCAAGGTATTTCAATTTTTCTGGCGTAGTGGGTTTCTCTAATCTACGAACACGATGATACAAATGATTTAGAAATGCCAAGGTCCTATCGGACAAAGCCGAATCCACTGAAAGTCGTAATTGTTCTAAGTTTGTTCTAACTTTCTCCAACGTTTCCCTGATACCCTTTATATCATTTTCAAAATCAAGGCAAGAATCTGAGACATCTTCAGATGGATACAGTTGTGTTAGTTTACATACCTGCCGTCTCAATTCGACCACAGTAAGCTCTGTTTCTCCACCTCTAATTAGTACTTCATACTGAAGTTCAGACTTTTGTAAAAGTAAAAATTTTATGGGGTATGCCATATTTATTCTTATTTAGGAAAATAAATAAAAATATTTTAATCGCTGTTTGCGGGTAGATTGTGCAAATAACAAAATACAATTATAAAAAAAGCACAATTAGCCAAAGCAGTTAAATCCGTTCTGTCACAATAATCAGTTTTGCTCTAGAACGATGTAGCACGCAGTAATAATATATTAATAGAGAAAGATAATAAGTTAAAACACACACAAAAAAAAATTTACAAAATAAAGCAATATTTGAGTTGAGTGCTTTACACCTTGTTCAAATACAAAAGTAATTCTAACATAAATTTATGTAAGACCAAAGTAAAACACAATTTTTAAAGTGAATACTATTAACTGTTTCGTAGCACACAACTCAAATCACTACGATCGTTTAACAAAAAAAAACTGTTCACCCCAACACCAGTAATTAAAGAATAAAAAAAACTATAGGTAATCCACCAAAAGCAGCCTCGAAACCTTTAATTTAAGCGTGGGCGCCACTGACACGTCCTTTTCTTATTAAGTGATAAAGAAAAAAAAAAGAACGGTATAAAAAAAAAATATTTACGATAAGTAAAATCGAGGTCAAGGTCCCTAGGGTCGTGGGTAGGTTTCTTAGAGGTCTGATGGTAGATCACTCGATAGAACTTCCCTGTACTCCTGTGAATTCTACGGTGCGCCGGGCTTCAATTTCTGGTTTCCATAAGGCACTTCTCCAATTCTCAAATATCAATTCCCAGTATAAGTAAAGTTGGCATGATTTTCTTAATCCGTACGGAGTTCCCAGTACGGGATTATATTTTTTCACTACACTTCTAAGCGTTTCTTATATTTATTTAAACTTTTTTTTTTTTATATATTTATTTAAAATAAGAATCGTCAGTCGAAGACTTAGTAAAAATCGAACAGACTTTATATTTTGAAAAGCGTTACACAGCTGTTTTCAAACAAGATTCATTTGTTAGTGTGGCTCGCAACAGGCACGGGCGGCTGGCCGCCGCGCGGTCGACCGGTTATCGTTTTTTTATGCTCCCCGCGCCCGCGTCCACGTCGCCGTCGCCCATGCTGTAAATATCTATATTACATCTGAGTGCGATCTGTTTATTTGTAAATATTTAATTTGTATATACTTAGGTTAAAACAAATAATTATTTATTCTTTAGTAGTTATTAGGTTTTCATTAACAAATAACGTAGTTTTAAAATTATTATTTATTTTAATTTATTTGCAGTTTGTAAATAATGATAAACAATTTATAATTAATACGGAGATACGTAAACATAAAATTATTGTTTTATCATTAAATAGAACAACGTTACAGCACCTATATAACTTTATAAAAGAAAGAATAACAAAACAAAAAGAAACAACACGCGAAAAACGTGGTGGTAATAAGGAATTCCCAATCGAAGTAGGCGATACAGTATTCATAAAAGGAACAAATACCCGTAGATCTAAAGATAAACCGCGATATCAAAAAGCTCAAATAATCGGAGAATCTTCACGAAATATAGTACCCACAATATCTAAAAATAGAATTAGTAAAATACCCATTAAAGATATAAAACGACCTTCACAGGTACGGTCTCCTCAGTATCCAAGCGATCCTCAGCCAGGCCCTTCAAATAGACAAGATAAATGAAAACCCAGGCATATTGCCTATTAAAGAAGGTCAAGCGTTAATAAGCGCAGATGAGTGGTTAGTAATAAAAACATTAGATTTAAGTATAATTAAAGAAGATTTAAACTATAACGAAGTAAAGTATAAAGAATTTAACCAATACATTTCTAATAAGTTTGAAATAGGAAATTCTTCAGATTTTCATGATACAAAGACACAAGTTGATAAAACTAACTTCTTCTCTTCTCACGGACATCTCAAAAGCAGTTAATCTTATTCCTTCTCTGTGCAACCAACCCACAAATTCTTTTTCTTTTTCTCTGGTAACGGATTCTGAGATTCGCAAAATCATTATCTCCATAAAATCGAAGGCGATCGGTTGTGATGGTGTAAGCAGGCACATGATTATTTCTATCCTAGATAGCGTTCTTCCTATTATCACGTATATAATAAATGACTCTCTCTCGTCTGGGATTTTTCCGAAAGCATGGTGCAAGGCATATGTTGTGCCACTGCCCAAGGTGAATAATCCAACTACACTTGATCACCTGAGGCCAATTTCTATCCTGCCATTTTTGTCAAAAATTTTGGAAGCCACCGTACATCATCAACTATCTGCTTATATCGCTAGTAACCGAATCCTGGATCAATATCAATCCGGTTTTAGACGCGGTCATAGTACTACTACAGCTTTGTTAAAAGTGACCGAGGACTTGCGTGATGGCATGGAGATGTCACGTTTAACAGTGTTAGTTCTCATTGATTTCTCCAACGCTTTTAATGCTGTTGATCATGATATTCTCCTGGCATTACTTTCACATTTGCGAGTCTCATCTCCTGAACTAGATTGGTTTTCGTCTTATCTTCGGGAACGTCAGCAGGCTGTACATTCTAAATTTGGATTGTCTGATTGGTGCAACTTATCTGCAGGCGTTCCTCAAGGCGGCATTTTGTCTCCCCTACTCTTTTCGATTTTCATTAATTCAATTTCCTTTATTCTTGACAGCTCTCATCATTTGTATGCAGATGACCTACAAATTTACGCACATGCGGAGACAAATAACTTGGATGAAGCTATATGCTCGATAAATAAGGATCTGCAAAAGATCTCTGACTGGTCTAATACATTTGGAATTCGGGTCAACCCTAACAAGTGCCAGGGTATCATAGTGGGTAGTACGCGATTTTTGGCGAGGGTGGATATGAGCTCTGTCACTCCCCTTAATTTTAATGGCAATCTAATAAAGTTTGCCCCTCACGTTGTCGATCTGGGTATGTGCATTGACAGCTCACTGAACTGGAGGACGCAGATTGACTCTGTCTGTAGTAAAGTAATTGGCATACTTAGGTCTTTTTATCAATTCAAAAATTTCCTTCCCATTTCCACTAAAATCCTCCTAGTCCAATCAATAATCTTTCCTATCATTGATTATGCTGATGTGTGTTATGCTGACATCACGCAGGAACTTCTAAACAAACTGGATCGTTTACTCAATAATTGCATTCGCTTTATTTTCTGCATTCGTAAATATGATCATGTCTCTGCCTTTAGGAAAAAGTTGAAATGGCTAACAATTCGCCAGCGTAGGGATCTGAGGATCCTTTCCACTCTCTATTCTATACTTAAAGATCCGTGTGCGCCTGGATATTTGAAATGTAAATTTCAGTATCTAGGTGCTTCTCACAGCCGCAATCTTCGTTCAGACAGTAAACAAACTCTCATTTTTCCTTCTCACCGGACAGGTTTCATTTCCAATTCATTTTCGCTTCAAGCTATACGACTCTGGAATGTACTGCCTTCCCACATACAAGCTGCTCCAAATAAACTTGCTTTCAAACGTCTACTGCGCGAACATCTATTGAATTCTTCTGTGGTTTGTGGTTAAATTGTTTATGTAATTATATATATTTATTTGTTTATATACATATATGTATATATATATATATATATATATATATTTATTTATGTATGTATGGTATGTATGTGTATGTAAATTTATGCATAGATATTGGTAGTTGTAATTTAATTTTTCACATTGAAACTGTTTGGCTCTCTGTTTCATAGTTGCACCGCCTTTTTTTTTCTCTGCTCTCTGCTAAAACTCTCCGGTTGACTGGTAGAGAATGCCCCCATGGCATTAAGTCCGCCATTTGTACATTTTAATTTGTGCAATAAAGCTTAAATAAATAAATATAAAAGAGCTAACATTGACAATAGATGATGAATATACTTTAGTAACTCTAGCAGTTAAGTTAGATGTCGAATCACCCGACGTTAGTATTAAGGAAGGCTCGATCATGAGCACTAGTGTTTAAAATTAATGTAATAAAATTTATAAAATAAATTCTTTTTATGAAGTCTGCCGTTCGCCCACACTTGACTAGGTTGATATTTAACTTATTGGTAAGTTTACTATCTGACTCTATTTATATAAATGGTCGGTAAAATAAATAATCGTGTTCACAGTTATGAGTTTACTTTCAGACTATTTGATGTTGAAGTGCCACTTACAAAATATCACAGATTACATTGCCACAGAGTGGTCGACAAAGATTATAAAACAAATGTGCCACACCAGGTTTAACTTCTATTTTAACAAAGCTATTCAGAGCCCCACATCGTAAAAACCTGTTCGATCTTTGGCATAAAATTGTAGAAACTTGGCCTTGACGGTCATTGCCACTAATGGTTTTGTAAACCTCATTTCAAACAAAAATACTTGAGTGTTGGGTCTCATAGCAGGACTGAAAGAACAATGGCGAACTCCCATATAGCTTTGGACCTGAATTTTTAAAGTCCCGTTCATGAATGAAATGAACGTGTACTTGAAGGTATAAACTAAAGTAACAAAATCCCAATCGTCTTTTTCCTTTAAAAGTTGGGGTTAAAAAGATATGGCATAAAATACTTTGTGGGGTTATATATTGCATCTTTGCTTTTTCGTTGAATGGCCGTTAAAATAAATAAAAATGGTAACCAGATTACTCCGTTTAATAAACTAGATTAAGATTATAATAGATGAAACATTTATAACATATGACTAGACTGTGTGGAGTAGATCCCTTTGCCTTTAATTAAATAATTACACTGAAAGTGACAAATAAGGGCAATGTACACATTGAACTGTCATTGATATACCGAATCGATTGCCATTCGGAATCCAAAAGTAATGCAATTATCAACGTTAGTCAAAGAAACATGCTTAATTGTCAAGTTGAATATTAACATAAATATCAAACTCCACGAACGAACACACAACAAACAAACCAAACTAATCATCCGCTATCATTCCACCATCATCATCATAGAACAAGCATGTCAAAATAAAATCAACCAATCGATTATTTAGAACAAAATAATCGATACGTTAACCTTTCAGCGGATCAACTGCAGAACTGGCAATAATCTTCTTAAATCGGTTGTGGTATCTTAGCTTTCAATTATTAAAGTAGTATTTCTACGCAGTATTATGAAAGTATTCAAAGATCGTATTTTATATAATATATTATATATAGATTTTATATTGAATATATATTTGACGTTCATTCGCTCAGTCGGTACGCATCATTAAATCACATATCTCACTTATTATTAGCAGTTAATGACGACAGATAATATTCTATAGAACATGTTTAAAAAACTCGCGATTAATTGAGAATCGCTTCTGACATCGTTGATGTATGTGATCGATTTTTCAAAAACCATCCAAACTACAACCCTTTGACATATTGTGTGGTTTTCAATTAAAGAGAACGGAATCTATTCTATATAATCTTATTTTGAATTTAAATTCGATTATTAAGCGTATTAATGGTACTTTAAAGGCATTATAATTAATTGTTATGTACAGGAAATGATAATATCCATTAAAATAGATGACCCTTTTATTATTAGATATAGTTTTATTATTAAAGTACTTCTGCGTAGACCAGAACGTTTCTTAAGAAGATTTTCGCGTTTTGTTTTTGCACTATCATCAGACGTTTTGTTATCTTGATAATTATTAGCAGCATTTAATATTTTAGTTTGGTTCCCCGACATTAAAATTCATCAATTTGTAGAAATAAAATCTATTAATCATATATTATTTATTTGTCATATTGCCATCCATGTACGGTTTTATAAATTATGGGGTCTGATTTCGCCATTCTTCTTTCCAATTTAAATTCAAATTCAATGTGGACAGCCTGCTCAACCAGTTTTCTTAGGTGAGTACCATATTTTTATGTAAATTTTTCTTATCTGGTCTTGTGAAAAATCAAAGACTTTACAAAGTTGGAAAGAAAACAACATTCAGTCTTGACAAGTTCATCATATTGGAACTAATAATCAGAAGCATGCTTTAACCTTGAGTAATTTCTTAGTAAAAATTAAGATTATTGAAAATTTTGCACACATGTGATAGAGTAACTATGATTTATTATACGCTTTGAGCAATATATTTTTTAATTTTTTTACAGTAGATGAACATGCATTTTTTGTGCAACTCATGACCATCCCTTTATAATAAAGAAATCAAGATTGGTATCGAAATATGGTAACTAAAAATACTCCTGTATAATGTTCTCTACATTATACAGGAGTATTTTTAGTTACCATATTTTATATGTAAAGTTACCTCTGTAGAAATTATAGAAAGTACAGTGAAAATTAATTCAGTTAATATATTTAACATAGTTTTATTTTGTTGTTGTTGTTATATAACAGAAATGAAACAAACGAATAAAGGAAAAGGTATATTTTCATTTTCAATAGACGTTTCGATAATCTTTCCGGGTGTGTCCCCAAAATAATTGTATGTCTAAATTATTTTAAAACCATTCTTGAAAATAGAAGCTGGAAAGATTATGAAACTCCTACAAAAAATAAAAATTCACCATTTCCTTTATTCATTTAGGTTGTTTTATTTCACAGTTCGAAGGATGGGAAACTAAGAAGTAAAAAAATATCGTATATAACTGGTTAATAAAATAATCTTATTTCTTAGTTAATGATGCAGATTAAACACAGATGAAAAAGTAAATTGACTTTGAACCAGTATTACACAAGAAGTGATGTGTCTGGTTCTCATGTATTTATTGTATTATTATGTTGTTTGTAGATTGATAGTACATGAATTTAAATTTTTGTTGTAGTAATTTGATACCAAAATTTTTTATTTATCATCAAATGGATGACTAAAAAAGGAAATTCAATTTGTAAAACATTATTTTCTTGAAATAAAATGTGTTACGAATATATTTTATAAGAATTCTTGAATATTGTTTTTAATGTTTTAGGTTAAAAATTATAATTAAAACCAAGACTGCAATAATCCTTACAACTGACAACAACTCCAATTAACCAGTCAGGAATATATAAACCTGCTTAAGGGCCAGTTTTTTGATCCGTGGTTAACTCAACCATTTGGTAAAATCTTTGACAAATGGTTAAATATCAGAAAAATATGTTTTTTGATTAATATTAAACAAAGATCGCATTAGTGTGACAGTTCAAAATTTTTTACGTGACGTCATGACATATAGCTATCGTACTACCCAGGCGGTGGTAACTTCATACAAGTGTAAAATTATACCTAGAGGGGCAAAATTTTATGATGAAAGACCCAATTAATCTTTCATAATACCATATTTTTAACTAGTAACTAAGATTTAATAGTATGGCAATGAAATGAATCTGCAGTGTTGCCTTATGTTATTACTTTCACACATTTTAGTAGTCTCTGATAGTTGTCTTTTACCAAAAAATTCTATTTATCCAAGTTTTTAATATTTAGAAATACATTTTATTAAGTCAAGTAAACAATACAGTTGACTTTTATTTTTTTTTTGAGTTGCAATCGTTTTAATTTTATTAATTGGAAGGCATCATTGTTAAAATTAGTAGTAGTTATTTTTTGTAACTGATTTGGTGTCGATAATGGCAATTTGTTTTATTGTTGTTCGCACTTGTTCCATGCGATTCCATCACAATTACTTATTTCTTGCATTTTCTTATCATTATAACGTCGAGATGAGCTTTAGTTCTTCTTTTAATGTGCTTAGAAAGTGGATTCATAGTTATTTGTGAAATTTGAGATAGTGACTCTTTTCTGTTGTTGTGGTTATTGAAAATATGGCTGATAAAGAAAACAGAAGAAAATGTTTTAAGTGTGGACGTTCGCCAACCCAGCATAATGTAAAGCTCTTTCGTTTTCCGAAGCCGGCTAAAAGGAATCTTATACGGTACTTGCTTTAATCTTCTATTTATAGATTTCCAAACTAATGAATAGTACGTGAAGTTCCGCTACATTTTAACAAGAGAATATTCCCATTATGTAATGCTAGTGTTCAGGGCCGTCTTAGACTATGCTGGGGCCCTTGGGCACACAAGAATTCGGGGCCCTTTTGGAATGTAAAGAGAGCGAATCGAACTTTTTTTTTTTTTTCACTATGATCTACTTTATTAATCAAATATATTATAATAATACAATATGTCATTAATGATATTAGTGTGTATGCTGCTGTTTTTTATTGTGATTACGATAATAATTTCTTTCGAGATTTCTGTTGAGCAAAATCTTCTATTAAATCCTCAAACTCAATTTTCTGAACAATATCACTTTCTATGCTCATAATTGACATAATTATTTAGCCGTTCTCGTAACATTGTTGTTCGTAATTCATTTTTTATTCTCTTAAGGTGCGAAAATGAACGCTCCCCACTACAATTGGTAACCATTAGGCAAAGGAATATTCTTGTAGCAACTTCGACATTTGGAAAAGTTTTTTCTAATTTATCAGACTTTATTAAGTTATTTTTCCGGTTCCGGTATATATCGAATAAAGACGTGTTTCAGTGCTCTCTCACATAGAAATTATTCTTTTCCATAATTAGTAGTGTTATAATTAGTAGGGCTTGCTTGGAACGGTGGTTTGTAGGTTACCATAGTGCCTTCCTATAATTTTGGAATTGGTGAACCATCTTTTATTCCATTCAGACTTAAGATTAATTTGGGCTATTTGAAGAATATCAGAAGAGTAATTTTGTAGGCGTGATGTGTCACCATTGGATGTTGCATCTTTAGCCCAAGCATCCACTTCTTCATTGCCACGGATGCCACTGTGTCCAGGAATCCAAGCTAGAGCTATATCAATATTGTGAGATTGACATTCAAAAAGTAAGTTTTTAATATTAAGGATAATAGGAGATGGAGATTTAGATTTAAACAGATTGCTTAAGAGAGCTGCTAGACAACTTTGTGAGTCAGTAAAGATTATAGATTTGTTTAGTTGATGAGAGAGGACGTAAGAAATTGCTTCTAGGATAGCCACAGCTTCTCCGGAGAAGACCGAAGCTTCTATAGGACATTTGAAACTTAATACTATTTTATATTTGGGTATCCAAACTGCTGCGCCCACGTTTCCATCCAAGCGAGTTCGAGAGGCATCAGTGAAAATTGGTAACCAAGTACTCCACTCTGAATTGAAATGTTCCAGAAATTTTATTTGTGCCGAAGGATCGTTTTTTTGAATGCCAAAATTTATTACTTTGGGTGTAAAAATAAGAGCTTCAAAATTAATTTTAAATAGAGGGTGGGTATCAAATGTTACAATATCATTAGACAAGACAGATAGTTTTCTATAGCTTTTTATTATCCTAGGAGGCTCCTTATGGGTCCAATATGCAGAGACATTGATTGCTCTAGATAATTTATCTAAGCGAGGGCGAAGAGGGTGGGAATGCAGTTGGACAGTTTTAAAAATAAATCTGTCACAAAGATATTGGCGACGCAGATCCAAAGGAGAATCCACACACTCCACCTGAAGAGCAATGCCAGGAGACGACTTCATGGCGCCTACTATAATTCGTAAACATCTTAATTGGAGTTTATCTAATTTATTAAGGGGTTCTTTGTTACAGGGTTCAAGTAAAAATGACCCATAGTCAAATAAGCTACGGACTAAGGCGTTGTATAAGAGCTTCTGCGAGTATGGGTGAGAACCCCACCATACCCCTGAAAGGGATTTGAGTATATTTATTCCACTTTCACATCTTTGTGCAACAAAATTAAAATGGGCTGAACCTGTTAATCTGGAATCAAGGATGACACCAAGAAATTTTACCTGATCTGAGGATGGAATAGTCTGATCATCGATTATAATTTGGGCAGGAGGGACTACTCTTTTTCTAGTGAAGGTTACAGAGTTGCTCTTCGCAGTGGACAGGGTAAGTCCATGATCATCCAGCCATTGTTTCAAGTAATATAAGGCTGAATTCAGTCTGTTTGTAATATTATCAACAGATTTACTAGCGACATAGAGACATATATCATCCGCATACTGGAGGATATTAGCGAAGCTTGTCACACACATCTCGAGATCGTAGGTGTATAAGCTGTAAAGCAAAGGGCTCAGGACAGAGCCCTGAGGTAAGCCTTGCCAAACAGTTCTCGGAGAGAGTTCATGGTTGTGAAAACGGATCTTAACTGACCTACCAATTAAAAGATTATAAATAAAATGAACTAGCCTCGCAGGAAAACTCATTCGAAGTAATTTCTCTCTGAGCACCGGAAGCAGGACATTGTCATAGGCAGCTGAAATGTCAAGAAAAACGCCAACCAAGTATTCATCTTTAGAAAAGGCTAACCTTATATCTGATGTAAGTATGGCAAGACTGTCCAGTGTACCCTTACCTTTACGGAATCCGAATTGACTCTTAGCCAATAGTCCCCTATTCTCGGCCAACCATTCTAACCTGTTTTTAATCATGTGTTCCAGAATTTTGCAAAGTGTAGAAGACAAGGCTATGGGTCTGTATGATGAGGCATCAATAGGGTTTTTAGATGGTTTCAAGATTGGGATAACAATTTGTGATTTCCACGATGAGGGGATAGTCCCCGTATTCAGTATGTAATTATATAAGTTAAGTAAAAATGTTAATCCGGTCGAGCTGAGATGCGAAGCAAATGTGTAAGGAATATGATCTTCCCCTGGAGAAGAATCCTTTAGATTTTTTAAAGCCAAGTTAAGTTCAGCCAGAGAGAATTCACAGTCAAATCTATCCTGAATCTGGCTTGAAGGATGGGGGAGGGGCGGCTGTTCAATTTCAAATGGAACGAAGGGAGGAGCCAACTTATTAGCAAATGATTCCAACCATATGGTGGGATCATTTGATGATGGAGAGGGACCGACAAAAGAACCACGGAAGCGTTTAATACTACGCCAAACCTTAGAAGGAGCTGTTGATGGAGAAAGACTTTCACAAAAACTATGCCATCCTGATTTTTTTTTGTTTTTGAAAAGGCGTTTAGCCTTAGCCGATATTTGTTTATAAATAAGAAAATTTTCCGTGGACATGTTCAGATTATAATTTATTTCTGCTCGTTTTCTAAGTTTTATTATTTCTGAACATTCGGCGTCCCACCACGGGGGAGATGATAGGTTACGTTTTGATGAACGAATGATTGGAATATTACTAGTAGCCGCCGTCACTAATGCGTCTGTGAAAGAAGAATACAATTCCTCAATGTCTGGTCTGTGATTGACATTTAGAAGGCTCAGTTGTCTGTCCACATCTTCTGAAAACTTGATCCAATCTGCCTTACGCGTATTGAATTTGCGGAATGAAGGAATAAAAGGAGCTGGGATGCAGGTGTCAGGTTTGGAGATTATTAAGGGGAAATGATCACTACCATAGGTTTCCAATGTTGACTTCCATGATAGAAGGGGAGCCAAAGATGTAGAACACATTGAAAGATCCACAGCTGACCTCGGGTCTTGATTGGGGTATACTCTTCTGGTTGGGCTACCATCATTTAGGATACACACATCTAGTTCATGAAATAAATCTATTAAATGAGGAGAGAATGAATCACAGTAGTAGGATCCCCATGATGTATGATGAGTGTTAAAGTCACCCAGAATTATTACAGGACTATCAAAATCAAAATCAAAATTTATTTATTCAGTTTAGGCTTTTACAGAGCACTTGTGAAAGTCGAAAACTACGCCATCGGTTCGCAAAACTACGGCGGGAGACCTTGTACTGAGAAGAACCGGCAAGAAACTCAGCAAGGGCTATTTTTTTCTCCCTGTTTTATTTCACACAGAGAAGTCTTATTGAAAAGTGACTTCATTAGAATATGAAGTCACTTTCCATTACAATATTAGAAAGTAAATACAACAAAGTTAAAATATCTAACACCATGCCTTTTTGTCATTTAGATATTCCTTAACGGTATAATACCCTTTACTTTGTAGACAACTTTTTATATGACTTTTAAAATGATTTATTGGCAAATCTAATACATCACTGGGGATCTTGTTAAAGTATTGTATACCTTGACCCATGAAAGAACCTAATACCTTCTGTAACCTGTAAGAAGGCACTACTAGCTTGTTTTTATTTCTAGTATTAAGTTTGTGTACATCACTATGTTTGGTATACACATTAATATTGTTCCGGACAAAAAGTATACAACTATATATAAATTGAGATGCAACCGTCAATATTCCAATTTCTTTAAATTTCTCTCTAAGAGATATTCGCGAACCCAACTGATAGATAGATCTTATTGCCCTTTTCTGTAAAACAAATATAGACTGAATATCGGCTGCCGTTCCCCACAATATAATGCCATAGGACATGATACTGTGAAAATAACTAAAGTACACTGTCCGGGCAGTTTCTATATCGGTAATTTGTCTTATTTTTCGTATGGCATATGCAGCCGAGCTGAGTTTACCAGCTAATATAGAAATATGCGGGTTCCATTGCAGTTTTGAATCTAGTGTTATGCCCAAAAATTTTGTTGAACTTACTAACTCTAAATGTTCGTTGTTGAGTTTAATTTCAGTTGGTTCTACTTTTACATTAGGTAAAGTGAATTTTATACATTTAGTTTTTTTAGCATTCAATTGAAGATTATTAACTGTGAACCAAGATAAGACTCGTGAGAGAGTATTGTTTACATCGTCAAAATTATATTTGTTTCTGTCAATGTTAAATATTAATGAAGTGTCATCTGCAAACAACACGATCTCACACAGGTTTTTAACAAAAAATGGCAAATCATTTATATATATTAAAAACAGAAATGGGCCTAAGATAGAACCTTGGGGAACGCCTATTTTTACATGAGACCCCGACGACTTCGCACCGTTTATATCTACCGTTTGTGTTCTGGAACTAAGATACGACAGCATTAGTTTTTGAGCAGCACCTTTAATACCGTAGTAATTCAGTTTAAACGACAGTGTCTGATGCTCAACACAATCGAAGGCTTTGGACAGATCGCAAAAAACACCAAGAGCGTTTTGCGATCCCTCCCATGCTTTAAATATATGCTTCAGTAGCGCAACACCCGCATCTGTTGTCGAACGACCCTTAGTAAAACCGTATTGCTTAGTATGCAAAAGTTTGTTGGAATTAAAGTAGGATATTAATTGTTCCAGAATAAGTTTTTCAAAAATCTTGCTTAGTGTCGGTAGAATTGAAATGGGTCTATAATTACTAGGATCCTGTTTATTACCAGCTTTAAAAAGAGGAATGACTTTACTAAATTTCATGAGATCTGGGAAAATACCCTCATCAATACAGTGATTGAAAATATCAGCGAGATAGGGAGCAATGATATTAATTATATTCCTAATTATATTCACTGATATACCCCATAAGTCACGAGTGTTTTTTATTTTTATTGATCTGAAGCCTTTAATAACATCTAATGAATCAATATATTTGAACTTAAATAAGGTATCACATTTTGGTACACATTTCCTAAGCAAAGCCATTGCTGCCTCTGGCGAAGAATTCAAATTAGAAGTTGTCTCGATCGGTTTATTTATGAAAAAATCATCAAAAATATTGGCGATCAGTTCAGGAGTTTTAATAAGCTCGTTTTTGAAAGTAAGTGCCAATACGTCGTCATGTGGTCTGTTTTTACCAGTTTCACGATTGATAATATTCCAAGTAGTTTTTATTTTATCACTGGAATTTTTAATTTTGTCTCTAATAAAATTTGACTTCGCCAATGCACATACTTTTTTGAATAATTTGGAGTAAGCTTTTACATAATCTACGAATTTTTCAGAATGGTTATACTTTCTAAGATTGTACAACTCATATAACCTGTTTCTGCTTTTATAAATACCAGTCGTAGCCCAGTCACAAAACTGTAGTTTCTGCGTAGTAATTTTCTTCGTTTTAGAAGGGAAAGCTCGATCGAATTCATTCTTTATGAGATGAAAAAGGTTATTATAAAGTATATCGGGGTCGTCATGTGACCATGACATCTGCACGATTTTCTCATCTATATTTAGTTGAAAATTATTTATACGTTTATTATTAAATGGTCTAACTTCTATTATTTTAGGTTCATTAGGAACCGTTATCTCGTAAGTAACTTTCAAGCCATAATGATCAGATGAAATATTATTAAAAACTAATTTGTTTGTTGGGTTGCGTTCTGAAAAAATATTATCCAAACAAGTAGCTGAATTCGCAGTCACTCTTGTCGGTTCATGAAATTGATTTGTTAAATTAAAACATTTGAACAAAGAGAGAAAACGATCGGATGTTATACTGGGTTTGAGAAGATCTATGTTAAAATCACCACATACAACTAAAAATTTGTTTTTTGAGTCTAACTTTTTAAGCACATCCTCCATCACTAACTCAAAAACACTATAATTACCTTTGGGGGGTCGGTATACACATACTATGATTAAATTACTTAATTCTACACAAGAAAGTTCAATATCTCGTTCTACCGTTAATTCTACGATATCTTTTCGTTCCTTAGATTTTACAATATCACTAACCAATATTAATGATCCACCGCATTTTGCTCCCCGACGTACATATGAACTTTGCATATGAAAATTATTTAAATAAAACGACATTTCACTGAGTTGCAGCCAATGTTCTGTTAAACAAACTATTTGTATATCATTTGATTGAATAAATAACTCTAATTCTAAGTCTTTGCCGGCCAAACACTGTATATTTTGATGCATTATATTAATGTATTTAGCCTTTGTCTTACTTTTCAGTTTAAAACTGAATTTGTCAAATTAATATTTACATTAGTAGAATTACTAATACAAAAATTATTCTGTGTTATATCATATATAACAGAATCTTGTAAATTAAAAGCTAACAAAGTAGCTATTTCGGTCTTACATGATTTAGTCAGATACATATTATCTTTTGTCAGATTTATTTTTTTAATATACTTATTAATATCAAAAAATAAAATAACGTCACTATGACGAGATATCATATTATATAATGTCAAATTTAATTTATGTATGCGCATGTTTTGTTCCTTATTGTAGTTTTTGACATATGGAAAGCTGCTTATTATCATTTTACAATTTGATTCAGATTGTAATTTTAGTAAGTTATCAATACTTTTTACATGACCCTGTATTGATGATGATGAGCTATCACCACACAAAATAATTAAAGTGGTAGCACTATCTAGTTCATTTTTGCTCAGATTTTTTACTATATTGTTAAATGATCGACCTGGAGAACAAATATTTATGAAGTTTTGTGCTAATTTGTTTTTGACAGCCGAACCAAGACCTTGGCCCAGCTTGTCAGAAAACATTATTGTTTTGCTACTTCTTGAGTCATAAGACAATGCTGGTTTGAAAGGGCATGCATTATATGTTGTACCTATAGGATAAGAGACAGATGAGACAGATGACTGACCGAGATCATGAGAAATTTCATTAATTTTTGGTACTACATTTATAATGGAATGATCAGACAAAGAAGAATGATTTATAGTACTTATTTGTTGATTTTTTAATAATGACTCATATCGCTCTGCATTATAGTTGCATAAATCAACTAACTCTGACGCAGACTTAATGTGCTCATTAATTTGTTTCTGTGCACTTGAATATTTACTTTCCATATTCTCTAGAGATTCATGCAACTTTTCAATCTGAGAATGTAACTGTCTAGTATCTCGGTCATACATCTCCCTACTCTCTGTCAATTTGGAACTATAAATTTCCAGGGAGTCGATGAGACTATTTTTTACCTTCCTAAGAGCAATGTTTTTATAGAAACAGTTGTTTTTCTTAATAAGTTTCTCAGTTTTTTTAATGAACTTGCTGATACGAACATATTTTTTAATCTTCTTAGTACCTTGTGTATGGTGATGTAAAACAACACTATCAGGTCTTATTGCAAACTGGGTAGATGGTGCTCCAGGTGTTGCCATCAGCTCCTCAAACAGACTACGAGTGTTGTGCGATTCTTGTAATTGATTATGCACAAGTTGTGCTTCCTCATACTCTGTAATTTGAGAGTTTGCAATGCTCAGTTCCTGTTCTAGCTCAGTGATGCGCTGAAGGGCTCTCTCATATATCTTGCAATCCTTGTCAAAACTACTTAAGGTGTCACGTAGTTCAACTTGCTGAAGAAGCACTTCTTCATGCTGTGAATGTAGCTGTGCAAGTTCACTTTTCAATAATGTGTTCTTATTTATAATTTTCTTGATCTCTTCTTCACTCTCATCACGTTCTCGAAGAAGCTGACTACATGTGTCCTTACAACATTTCAGTTCTTCCAATGTTTGTCGCAGCTTTATTTCAGTGTTTTGTGCTGTAGCTTTACGGGTCATCATTTTAAATTGGGAGATTGTTAATTATTCACTGAAAGCAGTTAAAAGGTTTCACAATTAACTAACACTATTCTAATTAAGAATCTTATTAATTAGAAATTATGAAATAATTAATTTAAAGTATAATAATATAATTTAAATAGTATTCAGTAGGTGGGTAGACAAAAAATTATTATACTAATTATTTATGCAATTAAGTTTAACAAAATAGAAGAACAAGTGTCACTTTAAAATCCAATCACCAATAAATTATAATTATGAATTTAATATACATGTGTACCCCTCTCATATGATTACTTATAATTGCTTTTTCTTATACAATTTAATCTATATGTATTATTACAAGATTATCATTCACAGCAATGACTTGTCTTAATTACACTAGCATCAAAAGAAAATAATAATAATAATTTATTCTTGATCTTAGTTCATTTCTTAATCTGAATAATAAAAATTTCTTTTATTTTTATTTTTAATTCTTACTACAGTGTATGCAAAATGATATACTGGAATAAGTATTTCTAATCACAAACAATAAAGGAGTTTCTCAGCTGTGATTAATTGAATGTTAATTATGCAAGTATATTATTTGTAAAGAGTAGGAGTAATGAATGTCTGTGGCAACTCGGTCACCATCAACTTTACTTCCACTTTATGTCAAGTAAAGAGAGGTTAACAGTACCAAACTGTTATGATTTGGGACGTTGCTCACTATTAGTGAGTTCTGATAAGTGTTATGATAAGTTTGAAAATGAAGGTATTGAGAAACCAGAATGTCACATGTAAAAACAATTTTTAGGAAGTATTAAGTTAAATATATTATAAAGAACGATTAATTGCTGAATCCACAATTGTAATTAAATTTTGCAAATTACTTTAAATCTGGACAATATATGATAGGTGCTAAGAAAAAAGAAATAATATGGAATTCAATTGTAACAAGAACCAAAGGAATAACCGTAATAATTAATGTGTGTATATGAAAAACAATACTCCCCAGGTTTCAGAAGTAGAAGTCCAATTAATTTATTGGTATTTGTTTTGAACAGCTGATTCAAAAATCTTCCAGTCCGTTGACAGTTTGCCAAGGTTTATTTCGATGAATATTCAACACATACATATGTAATTTTACACTAAGATATCACTGCCATATATTAACTATGATGTATATTCACTATTTCTATCAAAATTTACTTATTTAAAACTGAATAAATAATTAAATTATAATTTTAAATACGGACAAAAACATTTGACAAGAGAGGCGGCCAGAGTTGCCAGACCAAAAAAAGAAAAAGCAAAAAAAAAAAAAAACTAGGTAAGTTTTTAAGCGTTGCTTCTAAATCAGAAATGATGGAGATATGAGGGTGAGGTAAATAAATAAAAACAAAAGTAATGTTCATTACTCTTGCTGCTATGATATTAAATAGGTCATTGTGGGGAGGAATAGGAAGTTTGGAATAAGTGAGGTTTTGTTTGATTAGTAGGGCACAACCATCATAACCATCAGCTTTGTCATCCCTGAGGCAGGCAAAGCCACGTACCCGGAATCGGGCTTCTGGCCTCAGCCAAGTCTCAGAGATGGCAGCAACAGTCACGTGGTATTTATTAAGCAGATATTGGAGTTCATGTAATTTTGGTTTAATACTTCTACTGTTCCATTGTAGAAAGTGGCAGGTGTTCGTCATTGGCGGTGATGGAGCCATTTTTGGGTAGAAGACTAGTTAAGATATTGAGTTTTTGTGCAACGTTGGGCGGTAAGGCGTCATTAAATCTGAAAAGTATGTCTGTAAGTAGAGAAATAATGTGTTCTAAGAATCTGTCATCACTAGATGAAGAGTATGGATTTTCTAAATTACTGCCGTTAGGTATCGTGGGAGGGGGTTCAGATATAACGGCTTGGTGAGCAGATCGATCATATCCTTTGGTGAGAGAGGGTCTTTTCCTAGGAGGGAGTGGGATAGTTTTGCGGTATGAAATAGATGAGGAAGGTAAATGAGAGTAGGATTGGGTTTCTAGAGTCTGGGGTTGTAATGATGTGGGGGCTTTAGGGGATTTCGATACATCAGAATAAGGGCGACGTACAGGGGCAAAGCGGGCAGAAGCGTCCAAATATGAGACATTTTCTTGTGACATTATAATTTTAATATTGTGTTGTCTAGCAAACTCTGGGCATCCTCTGTCTGTGGCAAAGTGACCACCAGAGCAGTGTAAACAGGTGGCACAACTTTCAACAATGGGACAGATTTCTCCTGAATGTTCCTTGGTACAACGATAACACCTGGGTTTGGATCGGCACTGAGTTTTAATATGGCCGAATCTACAGCAATTATGGCACTGAATTGTCGGAAGCTGGTATGTTTCTACAGGAAGAGAAGTTGAGTAGCAATATATTCTCTTAGGGAGCAGCTGCCCTTCAAACGTAAGTACTACTGTTTGAGTAGGGGTCCAAGTAATTTTATCATTTACATAGGTTTTTCTATTCAGTCTTCTGGCTTTGAGGATTTTCCCACTTGTCTCCGGCAGATCAACTGATTCAATAAACTCATCAAGAGACCAGTCGACAGGAATGTTTCTAACAACACCCATACGAGTTATGTTATATGTTGGTATAGATGCCTTGTATTTATGTCGAATAATAAAGTCTGAGGATACAAATTTGTTAGCTTCCAAACCGGTTGTAAATTCTATTTCAATCCTATTTCTTCCTACGTTCCTAATGCCACCTTTCACTATATTTTTGATGCCATGTTTATGTACAGTTTGACCAAATTTAATAGGACGGATAGTAGTACCAGCAGCAGGGTCAGGTTCAGACCTACTGACGTGTACAACAAAGGGACCACGATCGTCTTGGCCATATTTACGGACTTGCGAAAGGCTAGGGTGTGTGTAAATTGTTTGAACTGAAACTGAAGTGTCTATATCATTGTCGTTTCTCGTACGTTTGTCTAAACCTGAGGTAGATTCCGTCGGTAACTTATGTTTCCGAGAGTCAACTTTATCCGGTAAAGAATGAGATTGAGAGAACATAGGTGGAGATACAAATTCGATGTCTGGTGGATCTGGGGGGTCAGGAGGGTCAGATTCCATATTGACTTTTAACCTAACAACCGTCTATTTAAGTATTAAATTGTTATCTATATAATACGTGTTATAAGTAAGATCTATTATGTTAACTACTTACATAAAACACTTACCTATGTATTGTTAGTAAGAAATACTCAATTTAGAAAAGAAAGATTAGCAAAAGTTGGCAGAAAAACAAAAACAAATCACAAACACGTGTGTCAACCACTTCGAAAACAACAGAATTCAATTTGGAGGTTATTAGTGACAACTTGTTACTGACAAGAAGCTGTCAAGCAGGACTGACAACATCAGAAAAAAATTATAGTGAGGGACTATGGTAGCAATTAAACTTACGACCACAGAGTATTATAAAAAGTGCAAGTTCGTTTAGGAACGTTAGACATAGATGAAAATAACTAGTGTTTCGGTACGGGCAATAAAAAAAGTTTATAAAACAAAATGTCTAACGAAATAATGCAACAGTGGTTTGAAAAAATTAAAGATGAGATGTACAAACAAACAGAAGAAATAACTAGGAGGCTGACTGAGTCCTTTGAAGAAAAATTCAGGTTAATTAAGCAAGAAAATGATGAATTGCGAATAAAAGTAGTTGACTTGGAACACAAAGTGGTAATGTTAGAAAAAGAAATGAGGAAAAACAATCTGATTTTACATGGCGTGAATGAAACTGAAAAAAGTGCCTGTGAACTTGCCACCCTTATTATAAAAGTTCTCCAGAGCATGAATATAAGAATAGAAGAGAGGGATATAATTGACGTCCACAGTATTGGGAATAAAAGTGACAAAAAGAAAAGACCAATACGATTCACTATAACGAAAACTTTAAAAAAAAATCGAAATACTAGGTATCAAAAGAAATTTACCTAATAAAATCTACATAACAGAGGACTACCCAAAAGAAATTCAGGAGAAACGCAGAAATCTGCAGGTTCAGTTACAAGAAGAAAGAAAGCAAGGAAATTACGCATTTATAAAATATGACCAATTAATAGTGAGAGGAAGTAATAAAACAGAAAAAAGAAAAAGACCAGAATCAAACACATTATCACCTCCTTTTACCTCAGAAGAAGAAAATAATCATAATCCACAAAAACTGAACAAAATTAATGCCTTCAACTACATGAGGAATAGGAATGGCCAAAAGACAAACACAGAAACTGAGACAACAAACAAGTAGCAATTAATAAGCCATGACCCGAACACACAAAATAAAATAAAAACAATAAGTTATGTGCAAAATACGACAAAGATCCCAATCCGGCTGGTCCCCGTGGGATGACTGACCAAATCCCCCTTATCTTAAGTGAATTCCAACACATACATCATAAAAATGAAGAATATCAGACCCCTCATCAACAAAACTTACAGGGTGCAAGGCAAACCAAAACAAATCAAGGTAAACGAAATCTTTTTATTGCTACTTTAAACACATGCACACTTAGAACGGAGGAAAGACTGCTGGAACTAAAAAAATTGTAAAATGGAACATAATTGGACGTAGCGAGGTTCGCAGGCTCGGAGAAAATATTATTGAATATGAAAACTTCATTTTGTTTTACAAAGGGAAAGCATGGAGTAGGTTTCATTATCAATAAAGTTCTGAAACGTAATATAATAAAAATTAGAGGAGTGTCAGAACGTATTGCGGTCCTGAACATAGAGATGCCACCAAATTTAGAGCAATGGAATATAATACAGATTTACTCACCCACCGAACAGTCTAGCAAAGAAGAAATACATTCCTTTTACTCACAGTTAAGAGAACTAACAGAAAACTTAATCGGTACAAATCTAATAATTACGGGTGACTTCAATGCACAGATTGGTTATAGACGGGAAGGTGAAGAAATTGTATTGGGCCCATACTACACAGGTAAAAAAAGAACAAGAAACGGCGAGAACCTAATCGACTTCGCACTCGAATTTCAATTGACAATACTGAACACAGTCTATAAAAAAATCCAAGAAGAAGGTGGACGTGGATATCACCTGACAGCAAAAGCAAAAACGAAATAGACTACATACTGACAAACAAGCCTATAGCTTTAGAAGACTGCGGGGCTATTCACAACCTCAATTTTAATACTAACCACAGAATGGTGAGATGTAAATTAAAGATGGAAAAACAAAAAATTTAAAGAAACTTTGCAAGACAAAAATTTCATAATAAAACTACACCCTGGCAGCAGAAACTAAATCAACCAATGGGAAATTATCTAAAAGGTATACTTTCAGACCCACAAACCACAATCCAGAATAAATACGACTCCCTTATTACAAAGTGCTCCAGCCATATGAATACGCAGAATCAATCAACAGCTTCACATCTTTCCAACAACACAAAGGATCTTCTATACAGAAGATCCTTGCTAATCAAATGCAAAAACAAGACCGGTGAGATACGCAAACAAATAACCAAAATCAGCAAGGATATCAATACAAGCATGAGACAGGATACAAGACAACATCGTATGAAAATATTCGAAGACAGAATAAAGGCTACAGGTGGTGTAAAGAGTGCTTGGAAGTCTCTGGAAAGAACAAAGGAATGGATACCATCTCTCAAGAACTCATCAGGTAAAGATAAAAGAAAGCGACCAGACTTAATTGAAATTACCACAAAATTTTACCAGACACTCTACACAAAGCAAGACATAACTTCAGACGAGCAACATCATACATTTCCTTCAGAAGAGGTTCCGGCTATACTTGCCAGTGAAGTACAAAAAGCAATTGAATCACAGAAGAAAGGCAAGGCTACAAGCTCTGATAAAATAAGCAATGAATTTCTGTTGGCAAATAAAGATTTAATGACACCTCTACTCACCAATTTATTTAATGAAATTCTCACGTCAGAAGAAATACCGCAGCAATGGACTACATCATCAATAACTCTTCTCTACAAAAAAGGCGACAGAAATGACATAGGGAACTACATACCAATCAGCATACTGTCAAATATTTACAAAGTATTTGCAAAGGTCATCCTGAATCGCATAACAAAAGTCCTAGACGAGAACCAACCACGGGAGCAAGCGGGATTCCGTAGCCACTACTCTGTGATGGATCATATTCTGGTTATAAAACTGTTATTCCAAAAAACAAAAGAATATGGCATGCCCTTGTACTGCTGCTTTGTGGACTATAATAAAGCGTTCGACTCTCTGGATCACTCAACAATCTGGAAAGAACTAAAAAACCAAGGTGTGGATATAAAATATATAAACATAATTAAAAAACTATACCAAAATAGCACTGCAAGAGTGAGATTGGATAGGGACGGAGCGGAGTTCCCAATACAGAGAGGAGTTCGGCAGGGTGACCCGTTGTCTCCAAAGTTGTTTTCGGCGGTATTGGAGGGTATTTTCCGCGAACTAGATTGGGAGGAATACGGCATTAGAATAAATGGCCAGAAGCTGACACATTTGAGATTTGCTGATGACCTTGTTACATTTTCAGACTGTGCTAACAATCTACAAAAAATGGTAGAAGAGCTTAATGAGCGAAGCAGAAAAGTGGGGTTAACCATGAATATGTCCAAAACCAAGGCCATGACGAATACAATTAAACTTCCAATTTTGGTGAGGAAAGACAAAATAGAATATGTAGACGAATATAAGTACTTGGGACAAATCATCTCACCACAAGGCATGACAGATAAAGAAATCGAAACAAGAATTAGTGGGGCCTGGAAAAGCTACTGGTCACTAAAGGAAGTCATGAAAAATAAAACATTCCCAGATAGCTTAAAGCGAAAACTCTTCAATGCTTGCATACTGCCCATTCTTACGTATGGATGCGAAACATGGTCACTTAATAGATCCCATCTGCTAAAAATAAGGACTTGCCAAAGAACGATGGAAAGAAGCATACTAAGTATTACGAAAATGCAAAAATTAAGGCATTCCACAATTAGAGCCAAGACCAAACTGATTGATGTCACTGAAAAGGTAATAAAAGGAAAGTGGAGGTGGACAGGTAATGTTATAAGAGGCATAGAAAAGTGGAGCAAAACAATACTAAATTGGATACCCAGAGATAGGAAAAGGAGGAGAGGGAGGCAGTGGAGACGATGGGAAGATGAACTAGCAAAAACTGCAGGAGTGACATGGACTAGATTGACAGCAAATAAGAAAAATTGGGAAAGATTGGGGGAGGCCTATGCTAAAAGACAAACAGAGATAACCGACAAAACAACTTAATAAATATTGACATATTAAATCTAACATTGACATAAATTAATAATTCAATTCAATATCCTCATATATCACCATTTATTAAATATTGTGACTAAACAAGATATTTGTGTAATGAAAGAATAAAATTGTATTAATTAAAAGTATAATTGACATGTGAATTTAATGGTTCTCTGAATAAAGGCTTATTATTATATTAAGTTATTTAAGGCTGAGATAATTTATGTAGGGCATTCTGTTTTGAGCTCATATGCATTAATGTCTTCATGGTAAAATTTTGCAAATTCGTTGCATTTTTTGGTCAATTCATCAGATTCGATTGTTGTTAATTGACAAAGAAAACTAAATCGATTATCAATTTCTTGATAAGCTGCCGAACGTTGTTTTAAATGTGTAATTAATGTGTCAATTATGGGAATGAAAGTATTTACACGAAACTTTTCATTAACTTTCAACTGGAAAGTCTCTGACGCGCCTTCAAAAAAAGTTAGGCGTGAGCTACGAATCCTCTTCTTTCAAATTTATCTTTGTAATCAGCATCTGGATTTTTTTCTTTAGCAGCTGTTTCATACTGATTAAAATTATTGCGTGCATTATTGACATAACTGATCAGAGATTTGTAAAGTTTTGTTACAACGTCCATAGTCATAGTGCTATTCTGTAAACTTAGACTTGTTTTGTTCATAATTTCCAAAATGTCATTCCATATTTCCGTCAGAAGCACAGTTTCCAATTTTTCCATTTTTTTTACTAGGCTTTGAGCTTCGATTCTAGTGTCTCCTTGTTGACTGTTGTCACTTGCGATGGAGGACAATGCTTCAGAAATATTTAAATAACCATTTCGCAAAGCATTAATAGCTTTGGCATCTGCTGACCATCTGGTTTCCGAAAGAGACTTCAGGACCCTATTTACACCTAAATGCTCTGTCAAAATTTTCCATCGTTTGGTCGAAGCTGAGAAATTGTACAATTTTTGTACAAATTGAAAGAATGCTACTGTTTCAGTAATACACTGAACAGCTTGAACACCCACTAAATTTAATGAATGTGCCGCACATGGAACGTAAATTGCATATTCACATACTTCTTTTATTCTAGACTGAACACCATAGTACTTTCCAGACATATTTGATGCATTGTCATAACTCTGCCCGCGGCAATCTTTTATGGGGATATCAAGACTATCAAAAAAGTTTAAAATGATATCTGCTATATTTTGCGCATTATGTCCTTCCATAGGCAAAAATTGCAAAAATCTCTCAATAGGCTCTCCGTCTTTTACATATCTAACGATGAAAGTGAGCTGATCAACATGGGATAGATCCGGCGTAGAATCTACGCTAATAGAGTAGTATTTTGCTGATTCAAGTTCTTTAACAATTGTTTTTAAAACTCGCTCTCCCATTAAATTAATGAATTCATTGCAAATATTTGCAGATAAATATGATATACTTCCTTTTCCACGATTTCCGTAGTTTTGTATGTGATCAGCAAGAAACGGATCAAATTCACTAATCAGTTCTAAGCATCCCAAATAATTTCCATTATTTTGTGATCCGAATGTCTCATTATCACCACGAAAAGCAAGACCTCTTGAAGCTAAAAACTTCACTATGTTGGCAACTTAATGAAATCAACATTAATTGACCGGAAGTTGACGCCGGTGACGCCATCTTGCGGCGCACAATGACGTTCACGTGCAAGATGGCGACTAGATAAGCAAGCAACCGACCTAAGCATGGCAGTCTTAGTTCCGCTCGCGCTGTGACAACTAGTGTAAATTATAAAATAAAGTGTTGTGATTATTGATAGCTATGTGTGATGTATGCAAATTAGTGAATAAATAGTTTGATGATTGAAAGTGAGGTTTTAGTTAACATCAGAAGTGGGATATTAGGCGCCAATGGGCTCTCGCAGGAAGCGCTCTAAACGTCGCGAAAGACGCTCGAGTTCGACGTCGAGTAGCTCGAGTAGCGCTCGAACACCGTCGCCCTCACCGAGACAAAGGAAAAAGGTAGCACACAAAACTGACACCGCGACTGTAAGTACAAACAACAGCTTAATATTGTGCAATATCATACCAGAATTTGACCCGTTAATAGACGACGTAAATGCATGGCTTAATATTATCGAATCTTACTCTCAAACGTTTGCCTGGTCGGATGAAGTGATTCGCTATCAAGCTTTGAACAAATTGAAAGGTTCCGCTAAAACATGGTACGACTCCTTATTACATACTGAATATCAGTGGCCATCTTGGAAATGGAAAGATTGGCGAATAAAGCTATCGGCTTGTTTTCAAAGTAGGAGAAATATTTTTGATCTTCTAAAAGAAATACTCGATAAAAAACCCATAGAAAATCAATCTTTATACGATTTTTACTTTGATCAAAAATGTAAAATCGATCGTTTGTCACTAAACTTTACACAACAAGATATTATATCTATTATTTTAGGGAACATAGGAGAGGCAAATTTATTAGCATCAATAGACGCTAATCAGTTTACAACATGTGATAATCTAGCAAGTTTTTTGCATGGTCGAATATACAAATCCAAATTTCCTAAATCTTCAAATGTTCCTTGTGAAAACCAACCACGACAAACCGTCGCACAACCAACTACTTCCTCCACAAATGGAGGTAGTATAACCATAATAGATCAAACTGTTCCATCTGGTTCACTAGCGACCATGCAGAACATACAACGTAAATCGTTAAAATGCTTCATTTGTGGTGGGAATCATAAACGAAATCAATGTGATAAAAATAAATGCGACTTCTGTGGGAAAAGGGGCCATTTAGAAGCTGTATGCTTTCACAAAAACTGACGAAAACCGAAACGCACGAAACTAAATTTATTTCTACCCCCAACCCTCGTAACAAATTCGTTAAAAATATAATACTAAATCACGTGAAGTGTGAAGCTTTTATAGATACTGGAAGTAGTTGTTCGTTAGTGTCAGAGTCATTCGCAAAGAATAATTGCTTTGAAATTAGTCCTTTATCCTCTCCGATTTTATTGCAAGGATTTTCTAAACAATCCTCAAAATTTGTGAGTCATAAGATAACCGTTGATTTAGAAATGGACTCTATAGCTTTAACGCAAATTGACATTTATGTGCTTGATGATTTGATGGATTATGATATTTTGATAGGTAGGAATGTAACTGAGCGATCAGATTTGATGTACATACGTGTAGGAAATACCTTTAGGTTTCATTATGCAATAGGGTACAGCGAATCCTGTAAAAGTATTAATGAACTAGATTTAGACACCGACTCTCATCATAACGAGTTAAAATGTATTTTCAGTATATATAGAGATTGTGTAGCACTCAATACTAAAGAGTTAGGGAAAGTTAATCATCACGAAATGGAAATTAACGTTAACAATATACAACCGATTCAGTGCAGACCTTTTAGGACTTCTAATAACGATAGAAAAATAATACGTGATATAGTAAATGAACTTTTAGAAAATAACATCATACGCGAAAGTAGATCGTCTTATGCGAGCCCCGCACTTCTTGTAACAAAAAAAAAATGGAGAAAAAAGACTTTGTATAGACTATCGGTTATTAAACAAAATAACTATTAAGGATAAGTACCCTATGCCGCGTATTGATGACCTTATTGATAGACTTTCTGGTCACAAATGTTTTTCAAGTCTTGATTTAAAAAGTGGTTATAATATTAATGAACGAGAATTCAATACCCAAAACTGCATTCATCACGGAAGATGGCCATTATGAGTTTCTCAGACTCCCCTTTGGTTTAGTTAATGCACCATCTTGTTTTCAATATATGATGAATAAAGTTTTAGGTAATTTAAGGTTTAACAATGTAATAGTTATTTAGATGATATTTATCTTGTAACAAATACGGTGGAAGAAAATTTGAAGTTATTAGAACAGATATTGCAAATTTTTAGGATGAATGGTTTGACTCTGAATCTAAAAAAAGTGTCATTTCTTCAAAAGTGAAATAGAGTTCTTAGGTTATCGAGTAAAGTCTGGGAAAATTATGCCAAATGAAGCGAAATTAGAATCAGTTAGGCAGTTTCCAAGACCCAAAACAGTACACCAACTTCGACAGTTCATTGGTCTAATAAGCTATTTTCGGAAATTTATTAAAAATTGCGCAATGATTTTGGTGCCTTTGACAAAACTGTTAAAGAAGGATACTACCTGGGCTTGGGAAGACAAACAAGAAGAGACATTTCAATCGTTAAAAAATAAATTAACATCAGATAATTTCCTGTCTAATTTTGATCCCAATAGAGATAGTGTTTTATACACTGATGCTAGTCGAGAGGGTATTGCAGGAATACTTATGCAAATTACAAATGAGGGAGAAAAACCAGTCCATTATTATAGTAGGCAAACTACCGAAAATGAAAAATTATACCATTCATTTGAATTAGAACTGTTGGCAATTATTTGTTCGCTCCAAAAATTCCGCCTATATCTGTTAGGTTCAAATTTTAAAATCATAACTGACTGCAGTGCTGTACGATATGCGCTCACTAAAAAAGATATTGTCCCACGCATAGCTCGATGGGTATTAGCTACACAAGAATTTTCATTTGAAATTGTCCATAGAGCAGGTACACGTATGCTGCATGTTGATGCATTAAGTCGAAATCCTGTAGTTTCGGGGGAAAAGTCTGAAGTTGAAATCATTATGTCCATTACTGAAGCAGATTGGTTGCTGTTAGTGCAAACACAAGACTCTAAAATTCAACAATTAAAATCAATTTTAGAATCGGGAGAGGCCGACCAAAATAGAGATGTTTTTGACAAATACGAATTGCTTGGGTCAAAAGTTTACAGAAGAACAGCAAAGGGTCGTCGATGGTCGGTACCAAAAAAATGTATTTGGCAAATAATTAAATACAACCATGATGACATTGGACATTTTTCTGTAGACAAAACTGTAGAAAGAATATCAAAGTTTTACTGGTTTCCCCACATGCGTCGTATTATAAAAAAGTACATAAAAAATTGTTTAAATTGTATATACTTCAAAAACAAAGGGGGTGCCAAGGAAGGCGAATTATTTCCAATGCCAAAATATGCTCAACCTTTTCATACACTTCATTTAGACCACTTGGGTCCATTCAAAGTCAAAAAACTTGTGGGAAATGACAGATATGAGGTAACGGATCTTAAAGGAAGTGAAAGATCCTTTAAAAAGTATACTGGCGTGATAGCGGCTGAAAATATGAAGCCGTGGATTAAAATAGACAACTGGAATGAATCTGAATAATTACGTGATTATATTATGTATATAATAGATATTCGTGTTGGCAAGGTAAACACCTTAATATACTGTTTTTGGTATCTTACCTAATTCATAGTTTATTAAAAATAGAACACATAAAAAAAAAATTATGTATACAAGTAAAATATTACATCAGGCATAACAATTTGGTTTATAAAGTAATACGAGTATACACGTAAGGTTTGCGAGTCAAGATAAAATGCTTTAACTTATATTTATGTCACACATTAATAATTGTTGTAAACATATTGAAAGGTACATAGGCATAATTGTGAGTGAACTTGGTACGCTCAAGTGGGTATATATCCCTTTGAGTGCAAGTGGCTCTATTGTGCAGGGTGGAAGACTAACTTGGTCTCTTAAGTGCGGCAGAGTCCCTTTAAGTGCAAGTAGTTTTCTAACAGACAAACAAATGTGGAAACAGTTACTTATGTGTGATATTAGTAACAATATGACCGCATTACCTTACACCTTTATTAAGTATATGTTAAACTACTAATAATAACATATAACTTTTAAATATTTCCTGTAACTGACTTGTTATTTTAATAAATAGAAATTAAAAATACCTAAAACCGTCGGTATTCCAAGGTAAATAAATAAGTTACCTAAATATAGTTCATGCGTGTAAATATACTGACTCGTATATAAGTGAGGTAGGACGTGTTGAACCAACTCGGTATACTTAAGTGAGGTTATTGCCCTTTGAGTGCGAGTGGTTGCAAAAACTAAGACTAACTTGGTCCCTTAAGTGTGGTAAATTCCCTTTAAGTGCAAGTGGTCTTCAGTTTAGTCGTCATGGAAACAAAGACGAACTTGGTCTCTTAAGTGTGGTAAATTCCCTTTAAGTGCAAGTGGTCTTCAGTTTAGTCGTCATGGAAACAAAGACGAACTTGGTCTCTTAAGTGTGGTAAATTCCCTTTAAGTGCAAGTGGTCTTCAGTTTAGTCGTCATGGAAACAAAGACGAACTTGGTCTCTTAAGTGAGGAAAAGTCCCTTTAAGTGCGAGTGGTCTTCAGTTTCAAAATATTCTGTTTGCGATCAGTATGTGAACATGTTAAGAAGACTGAACATTATACGTGTGACATTTACATTATTTCATATTTAATTTCATATTTTCAGTTTCAGTATATTCCATAAAATTGTGGCGTCTGGGGCAAACGCCTTGCAGAATGGCCGTGTTGGCAACTTAATGAAATCAACATTAATTGACCGGAAGTTGACGCCGGTGACGCCATCTTGCGGCGCACAATGACGTTCACGTGCAAGATGGCGACTAGATAAGCAAGCAACCGACCTAAGCATGGCAGTCTTAGTTCCGCTCGCGCTGTGACAACTAGTGTAAATTATAAAATAAAGTGTTGTGATTATTGATAGCTATGTGTGATGTATGCAAATTAGTGAATAAATAGTTTGATGATTGAAAGTGAGGTTTTAGTTAACAACTACTGCAACAATTCTCCTAAGGACATTTTTCCAATAGTTAACTTCTGTATTATATCGGGACAACAACTCACTATCAATTCGTCCAGTAGTTTTCATTCTTATAACATAATTCATCATAGATTGCCTGTGTTGCAAACTGTTCTCATGCTCCATCAAAAAGTTACTTATATTTTTCTAATCCTTATATCCATTTGGAGAACTCAGATTATATCCAGTACCAATAGTGGTATTAAATAGACGGCAGCAGTAACAGTACACAGATTTCTTTGCTGGGGAATAAAGGAGCCATTTTCTGTCCAGAGACTCACCATTCGTTAATTTACGCGTAAAAATATTTTTTGTCAAGTATCTAATTTTTGTTTTACCACATGAATCTGGAAAACTTGTAGAAGTTCAGGAGAAGTCACAATGTTTATTTTGGAAAAACTCTGGCCCTTTTCGAATCCAAATATTACGGACTTCCTCCGTTAAAATGTCGTTACAGAACGTACCAGGGTCATAAGATACAGACACACTATCCAAGCTTGCAACTATTAACTCACAGTTGCTCGATGTCGAAGGTTCAGGATTTGATGTGCGTTTGTCATTTTCGTCACACGTAATAACTTCTTTCTCCTGGTGATCTTTAGAGATATTATCTTGAGGTGATGATGATGAAGAATTCCCCAACTTATTTGTTTCTTCCAGCGTAAAAAACGAAGGAAGCTTAGGAAGTTTTTCCCTGACTTCCTTTTGAGTTAAAACTTTTTTTCTCTTTTGTGAACCACTTAAAAATGTTCTTTTCGACATTGTGAAATGATATTTAAACGTACAAATCAAAAATTCTATTAATGTTAACCAAATTATATTAAATAAAATCAAATCACGTTACTTCTGTCCAACTAAAAGTGCATCATACGATGATTCCCCCAACCATAGACAAAGTCGACATTTAAATAGGAAGTATTTAAAAAAAATAAAGAAAGCACTAAAAGCACCTCACTAGATGGCGACTCTAGCAAAAGATGATTTTTGCAGGAAACGAATGGACCAAAGATAGTAATTTCCTTTCCTTTTAACTAACATATTAAAAAAGTTCTAAACTTAGACATCAATACAAATACGAAAAAGTACAAATAGAATATGAGTTGTTTATTTTTATACATGAAAGAAAACCGGAAGGGTTGTCATGGAGAAATCAAGAACGTACCGTAGCGACATCTAGTTTGATTTCAGGAACTAATTTTTTTTAAATACTTCCTCATTATGGCGCCATGACTTTGGCATCGGGGTGATTTGTATGGATGATTGCTAGAAGGTGTGTTTAGTAAATTTGATGCGTTCAAAAATATTATTATTTTTTACAAACTTTCAAATTACAGAATAAAAAATCAAATTAGTAACTTGAAAATAGACGTTAAGATTATAAACTTCAATGGTAAGTTATAATGGTGTTCGAATCACACAAATTATTCATATAAATGTATTGATTTGAATAAATCTGAAAATGATCGACGTTCGTGAAACGAGAAAGTGTAATGCGCTCGACTATTATATTTTGATGTTAAATGTGAGAGAAAATGTCGGTCCTTCGGGGCCCTCTGAGGATGGGGGCCCTGGGCACTTGTAACAACACCCCCCTTACACACTAAAATAATATATAAATAGTTAACTGCCTATAAAGAATTTAAATAAAATAAATCTTTAATAAAATAAATATTAACTTAATATTTGGCCATAATTATAAAGTTGTGATCGTCTAGTGGTAGGACTCTTCGTTGTGTATTATTTTTGTAGTAACCTTAGATTCTTTGTATGAAGGTGATTGTGAGTGGTTAGAGTATATGTTATTGAGGGCATGGATAAGATTAGATCTTAAACTAATAAATTAAAATAACACTAAAAGGTGATAAAATATAGTTGTGTATAAAATAATAAAAGTTGATGTTTCTTCTTTGGTAAACAAATAAAATATAAGAAATGTTTGCTTACTAAATTAAGGTGAAATAATTAAAAGAAAGTTATAGAATGAATATTTTATGTAGGAAATGAAATAAAGTAAGTAAACAACAAAAATGCCAGAAAATATGTAAAGAAAAGAAAATAAATACAGCATTGCTGATGTTTAAAGTGCTTTCGAGCCCCAACCACGCTCAAAGCCCAGGGCCCACCACACGGCCCCTTAACCATTATTAACTCTAACCGGTCCAGCAAGGAATACCTTTCTAACCAGAAAATAAAACTACACCTCCACCAAAAAGAAAGAATTGCTCTGCAAAAGAGCAAAAGAAACCCTATGTGATTCGTTAATATACCCAGACTGATGTCCTCCATAAAGACAATGGAACATAGTTTGACATAGCATTAGCTATCGTCCACCGGTACCACGGGGAATGCGCCATTTCGACCACTCCAGTACGGGATAAGGAGACAACTAACACGATATCGCACAGGACCTCACCAATATGGAACACACGTCTAGGAACATTAGCTACCACATCAGAACGACACAATAAAGCGAAGCCCTATAATTATTTGTAAATATAACAGGCTTATTTGCCCTCCACTGAACTGATGGCACAAGTAATCAACCGAGCTATCTCTCACACTTCCGATACTGGCGGTGATCACCATCCTGACCCAGTATAGGATAGGCGTCATTGATACTGGTATCTCACCGAACCATTCATTCAAATGGCGGACAACACCTGCGATATTAACGAATGATTGGAACAACCCAATATTGTGACTTCTTTGAAAACTATGAAAACCTAGTAATAAAAATAGTATGAACAGACTCAAAAGAGTCCAAATAAGAAAAAAGTGAAACACATAAGTATTCTCATTCCAATCTGGACCGATAGAAATTGATATTGAAAATTAGAATTATGAAACTGACTAGATTAATTCAAAGTGGTTATATTTTCTTATGTCAGGTTAGTTATGTAGTTATTTGAGTAGTATGTTATGTATATAAATAGATAGTATAATATAAAACATCTGAAAGACATAATTATAAAGTAATTAATGATAAAACACACACATAAATCCTACTTGATAATAACCCCTTATCATAATTTATCTGCAATAATATACCGCTGTAGGGTTTTCCTATCAATTTCAAGGATACTTCAAAATTCGTCATCCATCATTCATACATACTATTTTGAATTACTGTAAATCGTTGTATTTTCAAGATTATATTATTTACTAAGAACGTATCGGATATTACTTTCATATCTATGTCAGAAAAATATAAAAATTGATATAAACTACGTTCCCTAATAGCACTTACTTGTGGTCCAAAGCGGAAGCCCTGAACCCAAACCTGTTAAACCTCTCAGCTCCGTTTATGCTCAAACCCGTATCGACAGCTCCTCCTCCAGCGTTTCGCCCTTGTCCTGCTTCTACTTGAACACACACTGACCGACTACCAGAGTTCCGCCCCCGTTGATGTCACTCGCCGAAAAAGATCCAGAATCTCCTGCCTACTTCCTTTTATACACTTATCCTTTCTAGAACCTTCTACACACACACATCAACGAGTTCATTCGCTTTAGTTTAGGTACCCATCCCCTCAAACAGTCAAATCCATTACTAAATATTCGTGATATTCTAGTATATTATTCTAATAAAACGATAAATCACTAATAGAATGTACATATTAAATGTTTCGATATATTCAATAATCATTTGTCGTAGTGTTGTCGTCAAATATCTTCCTAACAAAATTTTATATTTTAATCATAACTCGTTAACACCCATAATCATGTCCTGGCAACCAGAACCTTAGGAACCATTTAAATTCCTTTAACAATAACACTAATTGATTTATTGAATGTTTCTAAAATGTTTATCGAATTCCATTAATAGGTAAATAATTCATTATTTATAGAGATTAGACAATGACTCTTCCTTGCTCCTTTCTCTTTTAGTGCATTTATTAATTACTTGAGCCTGATAACAAAAAAAAGGTGTTTACAGTGGAATAACTAATCTTTTTGTATTTAATTTTCAGTTATTAGCTTACTGTATATTTTCAAAAACTATTAAGAACCTTTTAAGAGAATATAGCCATCAATAATTTTTATTACAAACTTTATTAATATTATTCAATTACGACTTCCGCTAACTAGCTAAATCTATTTGTTCGTGAAATGAGCGCCATCTAGTGTTGATTACAATCTATATACATATATAGACTATATTAGTTACTTGATGTGGACATTACAATAACAGATAAAACAATAAAATGTACAATAACTATTAGGATCCTTTTAAGAAGATTTAATGATCAATAAATTTAATTACCAACTTTATTAATATATATTCAAATACAATTTCCGCTAACTAACCAAATCTATTAGTTCGTGAATTTTATTCTTTATTTTTGTTTTTTTTTTAAATAAGCGCCGCCTAGTATCAAGCTTGTAAACTAGCTGCTCTGTATTTAAGTTACTAGGCACAATATATATGGATAATACAATGAATTTTGCATCTAGTCCGAGAGATGGCAAGACTATCATTTCTGGACTATTGTTTCAAGAAATAAATAAAGCGATATGATTACAGCCATGAGTATTGTCATTATTTATTTGCCTATTTCAGTGTTTTTTATTTTTTTTTATTTATTATTAAAGTAACGGTGATATATTTATTATATATTATATATATTTATATCGCGGTGTGTTCCGTCACACACTGGCCCTTAGTGCCCTTATGGTAAAGACGGCATTGCTAGTGTTAGTTATTTTATTAGCAGTAGAGTTAGAATTGACATAAATACTTGTATTTAGTTGTAAAAAATATGACTTGAGTCAAAGAGCTTCAGTATTAGGTATGTCATGCTAATCTGTATGAAATAATTTTATGTTATTTCTGATAAAAGTGATGATGTAGGTGAAGATGATTAAGGATGTTTATCGATTACGAACTATAAATTAAATTAGTTTGCTATAATATTCTTAGGAAAATGTAGCTCTATCTCTTGTACTATAAAGATATAACATTAATTTCGTTGTATTTGTTTTCAGATGTGAATCGTGGGCTAAATATATTTTCCACAAAGGACGGAATTCATCAACAGAATTCCAAATGAAATTGTATACTGAACATAGAATGCTGTGTCAAAATCATTTTCTTGATAATTTGGTGCACACATTAAAATAATTCTGAAGGCTTGTAAATCAATGTTGAATTAAAGTTAAAAACCAAACGGTATGTTGAAAATTCACTTAATTTGTGTAATAAAGCGGTATGTTAAAATAATAATAAAATAGAGTGTGTTATTAATTACTGCTTGTATTATATTCCCTTTTTGAAGTAGTCCCTATATTTCACCTAGATTAACTACCAAATTACTAAAACCTGTATTCCCTGTGGATGTTTTTCGATTGTGGAATTTGTTTATGTTACGGATTTCGTATACGAAAAATATTCACAGAAAACATTGGTTTTACTAATTTGGTAGTTAATATTATGAAACCCAAGTAAAAAAGTAAGTATTTAAACTTCCCGCCATACTACTTGTTTCGGAGGGCTAACTATAGATGGAGCTAGTTTCTATGGATAGTAGGGTAATATTGGGCATTCTGTCCCCCACTCATTCGTGTCGGCGTTTCGCCACCACTCACTCGTGGAATGACAGAATGCCCAATATTATAAATGGATTCAGTATAAGAATTTATTAGAGGATTGATGCTATTCACGCTTTTTAGTTCAAGTTTTATTGAATGGATAATCGACTAACCTGGTGACCATGGCAGCGAGATTGATCACATTTTTTCACTACACTGACTGAAACGTAAACATTCATTAGATTCCTTTAATTCATTACATTTTTTTTTTCGGCGGTAGGTGCAGAAAACGAAAACAAGTGTTTAGATTTTGTCAAAATTATTTTAATTTATTTTAGTTATTTATTCAACTTGTTTAAAGTAAATTGTTATATTAAATAAGTATTTACAGTACTACTTACATTTGCACTATCCTTAATGTAATATCAGTGCACATTAAGCACCACCTGCCAGCACATCACACACTGTGTTTCATTCTGTAAGGGAGAACATCACTTGCATCACTATGTCACAATTATCTGACATTGTGTCGGCACAGAAGAGCTTGGAGGAAAGTTTCACAAAGAAAATGCTGGATCTTGAGATGCAGATTCAGAGTGCGGGTCCTGCCAAGGAGACAGTGGCAAAAGTTGCGGATGAGTTCCGTACCTTTAGGGAACTCATTTACGGTATGTTGGGTCTGCTCAGAAAACAGATCAACGAGTGTATTGCACAGCTTGATATTATTGAGACTAGACACCGCCGCAAGGCACTCATCATTCTGGGTGTTGGTGAGTCGGATTCTGAAGATTGCAGGGATGTGGTGTGTAATATTCTAAGATCTAAGTTAGGTCTCAAAGAAGTCACAAAGTCCTCCTTGACTGTATGCCACAGGTTGGGTAAGCCTTCTGATGATAAGGAGCATAGTCATCATCGTCCTGTTCTTGTAAGATTCTCACAGTTTGACGTAAGATCTGCAGTTTGGAAGGCGAAGACCAAATTAAAGGGAACCAACATCACTGTGAAGGAATTCCTCACAAAATCACGGCAGGCAGTATTCAACATGGCTCGTCTGCATTTTGGTGTTCGGAGTTGTTGGACGCATGATGGCATCATCATCATTAAAACATCTGATGGTAGGCGTCATAGATGTGTAACCCAAGAGGATCTGGACTCCCTGACTGCTAAACACCCTAAGGCTGCATCTACGCGCGTCGCGACTGGACGCCTTGGCCCTGCCAGTAAAAACAAGTAATTGATTGATTTAGTTTTATTGTCGCAACATTCTTATGAAGTTTTCAGTTATTAGTTTCAGTACACAGTATATAATCATTACTTACATTAAACATCAAAGTTAAATTAATATCGCTTTCCTTTTTGTCATCTTGTTTGTAATCTTGGTTGTAATGGATGTTGTTTTGTTTTCTTATATAATTTTGTGGCAAGAAGTCTCGTAATCACATCTATGTTTGTAGCGGTAGATAGGAGTATTATCTAGAAATAACCTAATTATTTTAGAAACCACAATCCGCTAAATAATTTAAGAAGTGTCAAGCGTCGTAAATAAATCAAGTAGTAGTATTATAATTCGTCCTTGGGACAGGCGGTAAATAAATCAATACATGTCAATGTCATTTCCATTTTATACAACTTTTTCTTTTGTTGGCAAAGGGATCGTATCTGTGCAGCCTGTAGATTATTTTTTTTTCTCTCTTTTTTTTTTTTTCACTTGACACGTGTTTTATTTTAGTGAACGATGTAATTGTTGTTTTTTTTGGATGTATTCTGTTTTATATGTGTTTAATTTGATGTAAGCTGGTGGGTGGTGTGGAGATTTTACTCGCATTAGATTTTGCATATACACACCTATATATATTTCTTATTATATTTTATATATTTTTTATTATTTTTTATTTTATTATGCCTTTAGACGATATACCATATTATTCAGCTGATGAATCTGCAGGGTCACCTAGCAATGAAAGTTTCTGTTCGGCAACCGACATGCTACTTGGTGATTTATTGAGTAAAACTTTTGACCTTTCACCAAATTTATTTAATGTGTGTCACATTAACGCCCAAAGTGTGCCTTCTCATTATAACGAACTGCTCGACGTGTTCACAGGGCGTAATGTGCACGCTGTTCTGGTTTCGGAAACTTGGTTCAAACCACATCTGTTATCTACCACCTACACTCTCCCCAATTTTACTCTCATTCGTAATGATCGCAGTGGTGGAAGGGGGGGTGGTGTTGCAATCTATCTTTGTAATAACTTTCCCTACAAAATTATTGCTTGCTCTGGTTCTGATTCCTGTGCTAAATTTCTTTTCGTGGAAGTTGGTACAGGTCGTCGTCGACTTATCCTTGGGGTAGTTTATTGTCCACCTTCAGTCAACTATTTCTCCGAAATTGAGTTAGTTCTAGAATCTTTGGGTTCTGAGTGTGCGCATCACGTTATCATGGGCGATTTTAATACGAATCTTCTTTCACCTTATTCCTATCGATCCCGTAACCTTTTCCATATCATTAAGTCGGCCAACTTACATCTTCTTCCTCTTCAAGCAACTCACCATAATGTTGGTGGCGAGGACTCATGGCTGGACTTGATTTTCACCTCTAACCCTTCCCTAGTCCTTTCACATGGCCAACACGTTGCGCCTGGTTTTTCTCGCCATGATCTCATTTTCCTTTCCTACCTCATTAAGCCCCCAAAACCCCCTCCTAAGTTTCTGCACAGGCGATCCTTCGCGCGCATGGATATAAATAGACTACAAAATGATGCCTCAGATATTTGTTGGGACCCATTGATCCAGGCTCCTAATGTTGACTCAATGATTCAGTTTTTTAACAAAACAGTTATAGGGCTCTACGATGTCCATGCGCCAATAAGGAAAATCAGGTTAAAACGATTGCCGGCACCTTGGATGACAAATGGTATTCGGATGGCGATGCGACGCAGGGATCGGGCTTTTCGTACATAATTATAAAAAGGATCGAGCTGAAGAGAAATGGACTGCTTTTAAATTCGCTAGAAATCGCTGTAACCAGATGATACGTAATGCAAAACGTCGCCATATTCTCAATAATATTTCTTCTTCATCTTCTGCTGATATTTGGAAGTTTCTAGGAACTCTGGGTATCGGTAAATCGCGAAATATGGACCTTCCAGTTTCTGTAGAATTAAACGAGCTTAATCGTCACTTTTCCACTTCTTCAAAATTAGATGACTTTACTGCTGCAAGTACAGTTGCTTTTATAAATGGTCTAACGCGTCGCAATATTGCTCCATTTTGTTTTTCACCAGTCTCAACGTCAGAAGTCAGAAAGATTATACTTTCTATTAAGTCAAATGCAGTGGGCTGCGATGGAATAAGTCGCCGTATGATTGTCACCATTCTAGATCATCTTCTTCCTGCTATATGTCACATTGTTAACTTCTCTCTGGACTCCTGCACTTTCCCTAAATTGTGGTGTAAGGCCTATGTCCGACCTCTCCCGAAAGTTCCCAATCCAACACATGCCAATCAATTTCGACCCATCTCTATCCTTCCCTTCTTGTCCAAAGTCCTGGAGGCCTGCGTACATAAGGAGTTTTCTCAATATGTTTTCCAGAATTCTTTATTAAACCCATTACAATCTGGTTTTCGACCAGGACACAGTACAGTGACAGCACTCCTTAAGGTTACCGGTGACATTAGAGTGGGAATGGAGAGTGGAAGAATAACATGTCTTGTACTTATCGATTTTTCCAATGCCTTCAACACGGTAAATCATGACATCCTTCTTGCTATGCTGGAATATCTCATGGTTTCTGACGATGAGTTAAAGTGGTTCTCCTCATATCTTCGGGACCGTCAGCAGTCTGTCCGGTTGGGTGAATCCTCCTCATCCTGGAGTGGGCTCGCTGCTGGCGTTCCCCAAGGCGGCATTCTTTCTCCTCTTCTCTTTTCAATTTTCATTAACTTCATTACGTCTAAACTTCAGTGCTCGTATCATCTGTATGCTGACGATTTACAGTTATATGCTCAGGAAAACGTCGATAGGTTGAACAATTCTATTGATGCACTAAATAGGGATCTTAACACAATACTCGTATGGTCTAAAAATTTTGGCATTCATGTAAACCCGGCGAAATGTCAGGCTATACTTGTGGGCAGCCGCGTGATGATGAGTAGGATCGACAGCACTAATCTCCATTCTATCCTGTATGACGGCTCCTCAATACCGTTTAGCGATAGTGTTAAAGACCTGGGACTTCACATTGATGTTAATTTGAACTGGCAGACTCAAACGACTACAATTTGTCAAAAAGTTACTGGAACGTTGCGTGCGCTGTATCGCTTGAAAAACTTTCTACCTAGCAAAACCAAGGCAATGCTTGTGCAGACTTTAATTTTCCCCATAATCGACTATGGTGATGTGTGTTACCTCGACCTGAATGCAGATCTACTCAATAAACTTGACCGTGTTTTAAACAACTGCATTCGATTCGTTTTCAATCTCCGTAAATACGACCACGTGTCTGCCCATCGCTCCCTTTTGAAATGGATGCCTATTCGAAAGCGTAGAGATGTCCGTGCTCTAACAACCCTGTTTTCTTTGTTGCAATCACCTAACGCTCCAAGCTACCTCACTCCACACTTTCAGTACTTATCTACGAGTCATACAAAAGACCTTCGATCTTCTTCTAATAGACTACTTATGTGTCCTGCTCATCACTCTGACATCATCCACTCTTCCTTTTTCGTTAAAGCCATTATCCTATGGAATGCACTCCCCACAGACATCAGAATGTCCGCCAGTCGGTTTGCTTTTAAATCCAAGTTGCGCAATTTAATATTAGATCAGGCAGAATCATAAAAATTGCTATCTCATTTCTACTAGGCATAGTATTTATAAGTATGTATTGTATTTATTTTAATTATATTATATATGTATTATGTTATATATTATTATGTTATATATAGTATGTATGTTTGTGTTATGCTTATTTTATATTATTTTTTTTTCTCTCAAAGATTACATATGCACCTACTTTTATCCTTTATTTTAATCTCCACATCACCTAAAGGTTGACTGGCAGAGAATGCCTAAGGCATTAAGTCCGCCTTTGTACGATTGTGCAGAAAGAATAAAATAAATAAATAAATAAATATGCCTAACGCAATGAACATACACACATATTAAACATTTAGCGATAGGACTACGGTATACTTTTATAACTTTATGGATTAGCAGCTTGCCTCAGTTAACACCCGGAAATTATGGTAGTAAAATTATATACTCTATCCAGTTTGGCTCGTGGTCTCCCTGAATAAAAATTCAGTGCCGATTGCCTCGGAGTTGCCACTAGAGTATCATAATTTTAGTAGTAAAATCAAAATCAGAAATTATATACTCCATCCAGTTTGGCTCGTGGTCTCCCTGAATAAAAATTCAGTGCCGATTGCCTCGGAGTTGCCACTAGAGTATCATAATTTTAGTAGTAAAATCAAAATCAGAAATTATATACTCCATCCAGTTTGGCTCGTGGTCTCCCTGAATAAAAATTCAGTGCCGATTGCCTCGGAGTTGCCACTAGAGTATCATATTTGTTTTAGTTCTATGAAGTCTCGACCCGATTGGCTCATGGTCTCCCTGAATAAAAATTCAGTGCAGTTTGCTTCGGAGTTACCATCTTGACTTCTAGATTTTGTCTGTACCCAATTGGTTCGTGTCTCCTCACCCAATATAGTTAAAAAGTAATACCAATAACCCCTAACTAGCTAGGTAACATCTAAATGATAATTGGAATCTAATAAATTATTTTGTTTCTCACTGTTTAAATACACACACTTTACACGTTGCTTATCGGAACACTGACTGACTGAATGTACAAACGGTGTGACTATTCAAGTTATAAGCGGAAGCGTTTTAAGAATTGGTTTGAACTGATCGCTATTATATTGCGTTTTTGCCTTGAAATAAAACCAATGTATGAAATTTAAAATAATTAAGTACTCATCACAAAAAAATATAGTTTAATGTTTTAATTAATAACCAACGTAATAATTTAAACTCACAAAAAGTTTTTAGGTACTAATAGAATATCTAAACATAATACTTGTGATATATGTATTTATAATCTATCATTAACTAACTTAATATTTTACACGTGAGTATACTTTCATTTAATAATAACACTATACATTCTATTTAGAAAGTCTATTGTTTGATCCTATTTATTTATGCGTATATATCTTATTTTCTTTGACTTGGACCACATTATATGCAACACTGAAGGTTATAGACTAGGAGTTAAATAAATAAAATCGATGACATGATCTAAAATAGATTTAAAACAGAAAATAATTCTTAACAATATTACTTATCGAGTTTTAGATTTTTCTAGTATCCTATCATAGTCCATAAAACAATTACAGTTATACATCCGCGAGTAGTCTAATAAGCGAGTAACTAATGCTTTTGAAAATTGATTTTATAAAGACTATATGGTTTTTATTTTGTAATAATACGTATTTTTAATTGCTATCTTCCTGATGAGTCGTTGAAACGGTTATTATTTCTTATTTACATTATTAATAAATAGTAATAGTAAGTTTTTATATTACTATTAATGAATAAAAACTGTGACATGTAATAAATCACTATTATTGAAGAATATATTAAAGAAAATAATATTCAAAGAACAATAAAAATATCTGTTTGAAATTATTTATCACACAGCTCCCGCACTCTATAACATTATTCTATAATTCATTTCTGCGACGTTGTTTATGTATATTTTTCTGCAAGTAAGGCATAAAGTGGTATACGACCAACATCCGCTAAATGAAACGTGATACTTTAGCAAGTAAATAATCTTGCCGTGGTTTTACTTGTTATTTTTATCTACTAATTATAAAAAAAAAATACTTATGTGGCGAGCTATCCGCTCCAATTTTATACTTGGGCAACCGCCCTACAATTCGACGAAGAAACGCTCCGCTTATGCGCTTTGGGCCAGCGGCGATGACTGACGTCACGCATTACGTAGCTCGCCGGGCGTATGCGCATCCTTGTCGCACGCGCTCGCTTCGTGATGATGCGTGCCTGCTCGCGTCGTCGCGCCGTCGGCCCAACAAGAACTACTCTGATATAGCTTTGCTTGCGTACGACCGTCACATTGCTAATAATTAATAATTTGCTTAATTTCGCTATTTTATATAATTATTTTCTTGTAATTTAATTCTATTCTGTGTGTAAATAATATATCCTTCATTCTTAGTGCTTGTGCTTCTTTTCCTTCTCGTGAACTGTGTTGTTTTGTGCTGTTTAAATTGAACATTCTTATCGGGTTCGACTCCCGAATTTTATGTGGGATTACCTCATTTAATATCCTACATCTGGTGACCCCGACGTAATCTGAACACGCAACCCCTGCAGAACACGAGGAAAAACCTATTTTGAGAAGGAGGATTGTTCCACGGAAGATATTGGATAAAACGGTCGGTGGTTTAAAAAAAACGGTGAGCGATTTTTAAATTTTTTTTTCAACGATGAGTCACAGTGAAGATTTTTTCGAGTGCAAAGAGGAAGTTTTACGGGTAGGTGTTAGAGTACCACCTTTTTGGCCAGAAGAGCCTGCTTTATGGTTCGCACAGGTAGAATCACAATTTGCCTTGTCAAAGATATCCAGCGATGAAACTAAATTTTTTTACCTCGTTGCACAATTGGACCATCGGTATGCGGTCGAGGTAAAAGACGTAATTACCAACCCTCCCGCCACAAACAAATACGACAAGCTTAAACAGGAGCTAATTAAACGCCTCTCAGCTTCGCAGGAAAAGCGTGTTAAGCAGCTTCTTATGCACGAAGAGCTCGGTGATCGGAAGCCCTCACAGTTCCTGCGCCATCTATCCGGTCTGGCAGGTCCATCAGTGCCGTCTGACTTCATCGTCACGCTGTGGTCTAGCAGGTTGCCACAGAATATTCAAACTGTGATCGCATCTCAAATGGACTTGCACATCGATAAACTAGGTGAGCTAGCCGACAAGATCCATGAAATAGCACCATCGACACCTCAGGTGGCCAGTACTTCTGCGGTTTCACCTACAACTCCTCTAAACGAGATGGCACTCCAAATATCTCAGCTGACGAAGCAGGTAGCTATGCTAACCACTCGATTGGAGAAGGCAGAACGATCACGCTCCAGGTCTCGTCAGCACTCCAGGAGTTACAATCGCTCTCGCAGCCGTTCCCGACCACCACAGCCACCACCTGACCACCCACACTGCTTTTACCATTATACTTATGGGGCAAAGGCAAATAAGTGTAAGAAGCCATGCAGTTTCCACTCGGAAAACTCTCAGGGCGGTCGGAAGTAGCGGCCCATGACTGCCCTTCATCAACAGGCCGTCTTTTCGTCACCGATCGCGCAACAAAAATGCAGTTCCTAGTGGATACTGGCTCAGACCTGTGTGTTTTTCCGCGATCTGCTATCAAGACGCCCTGCATCAAGTCCAAGTATGATCTCGTCGCAGCGAACAACTCCATCATACATACTTATGGACCTGTGCTTTTACACTTAAATTTGGGACTCAGGCGAGATTTTACTTGGAACTTCACAATAGCAGACGTCTCTAAACCTATAATTGGGGTTGATTTTTTGAGCCACTTTAATTTGCTTGTGGATTGCAGGAACCAGCGCTTAGTGGATGGTGTCACGACCCTCTCAGTAGCAGCGACCACTATCCATTGCCCTGACGACATCGCTTCTGTCAAGGTCGTTTCTGGCAAGTCTGAGTTCTACGACATATTGCGTGAGTACCCTGAAATCACGAGACCTGCAGGTGTTCATTGTCCACCTAGGCACAATACGCTGCATTTCATTAGAACGACGCCTGGTCCACCCGTTTCCTGCAAGCCTCGACGACTTGATCCAGTTCGCACTTTGGCCGCGAAGAAGGAATTCGAGGACATGCTAGCTTGTGGTACAGCGAGACGCTCAGAGAGTCCTTGGTCTTCTGCTCTGCATCTGGTGAAGAAGAAGGACGACGGATGGCGACCGTGCGGTGACTACCGTGCACTCAACGCCAGGACGATTCCAGATCGGTATCCCATCCGTCATATTCACGATTTCTCTTACCAGCTCTCTGGGTGTTCTATCTTCTCCACCATCGATCTCGTGAAGGCGTATAACCAAATCGCCGTAAATCCTGCGGATATACCCAAGACTGCCATCACTACACCTTTCGGTATGTACGAATTTCCGTACATGACTTTTGGTCTGAGGAATGCTGCACAGACCTTCCAGCGATTCGTCGACGAAGTCCTTCTGGGGCTTGATTTCTGCTATGGGTATTTGGACGACATTTTGGTATTTTCCCCCACTCCAGCCCAACATAAGGTTCACCTACGGCAGCTCTTTGATCGTCTGAAGCAGTATGGCATCTTGGTCAACACTTCAAAATGCAAACTGGGACAGCACGAGGTTACGTTTCTTGGCTATCAAGTTTCGGCAGCTGGTACGAAACCTTTGGAGACAAAGGTTGAGGCTATCCAGAGCTTTTCACCGCCACGAACAGTCAAGGAACTTCAACGATTCCTAGGTATGTTGAATTTTTACCGTCGCTTCATACCTAACGCCGCTCAGATTCAGGCGCCGCTAACGGACATTCTTGCCGGCCCTCGCATCAAAGGTTCGCATCCGGTTGAGATGACATCGGATAGGCTGAAATCCTTCAACGAGTGTAAGGAATCCCTCTCTCAAGCTACTCTGCTGTCACATCCAGACCCATCTGCCAAACTTGCCATAGTCACGGATGCCTCGGATATGGCTATAGGAGCCGTGCTACAGCAACGTATTGACAAAGACTGGCAACCATTGGCTTTCTTCTCTCGGAAACTGAGTGCTTCACAAAAGAAGTATAGCCCATACGACAGAGAGTTACTAGCGGTATACGAAGCCATCAAATACTTTCGCCATATGGTTGAAGCGAGAACTTTCGTGGTGTTTACGGACCACAAACCCCTTACTTTTGCCTTCTCACTCAACAGAGATAAATGTTCGCCTAGACAGTTTCGGTACCTCGACTTCATTTCTCAGTTCACCACATGACGTACGGTACCTACCTGGGCGAGAAAATGTCGTCGCTGATGCTTTGTCGCGAGTGGAGGAGGTGACTACATTAGGTACGACCATCGACTACCAGTCTCTTGCACGGACTCAGGAGGAAGACCCGGAGCTGCAGGAGCTGATCGAACGTGGTTCAACATTAAAACTGTCAAAAGTACCCACTGTATCCAGCGTAATACCGGTATATTGCGACATTTCCGGTCCTACGCCACGTCCGTACATCACGCCCGAGTTCCGCAAGCAAGTCTTTGATATGCTGCACAACTTACATCACCCAGGAAGTTCAGCTACTGTACGACTGGTAACACAAAGATTTGTTTGGCCAGGGATTCGTAAAGATTGTAGAGAGTGGGCTAGGCAATGCTTGCAGTGCCAGAAATGCAAGGTTTCCCGCCATACATTCTCTCCCCTTTCCCCTTTCCTTCCACCTTCCTCGAGGTTCTCCCATATACACCTCGACATCATAGGGCCTTTACCTCTGTCTTATGATTACAGGTACTGTCTCACAGTCATCGACAGGTTCACGCGATGGCCTGAGGCATATCCACTTAAGGACATCACTGCGGAGACCTGTGCTGCTGCCCTCGTGTCTGGCTGGATCGCCAGATTCGGCTGTCCTGAGCGGGTGACTACAGACCGTGGTCGTCAGTTCGAATGCCACCTCTTCGAAGCCCTCACCGCACTGGTTGGTGCGCGCCACCTGCGCACGACTGCCTATCACCCAGCAGCCAATGGCATCGTCGAGCGACTACACCGCCAACTCAAGGCGGCTATAATGTGCCATGCTTCTTCTTCTCAGTGGACTGAAGCTCTTCCACTGGTGCTTTTGGGCATGCGCGGCGCTTGGAAAGATGACCTCCAATCATCCCCTGCTGAGTTGGTCTACGGCGAGCCACTTCGCTTGCCTGGCCAATTCCTGTCTCCGAAGGACGACTACCTGACTGCTGATGTCACCCAGTACGCGACACGACTTCGCGCGTACATGGCGAAGCTCTCACCACGTCCAACTTCTTGGCATTCCACGGCTTCATTCTACGTGCCACGCGATCTTCACACTGCCACCCATGTCTTTCTCCGCCAAGATCGTGTTAGAGGAGCACTGGAGCCACCTTACACTGGACCATTCAAGGTCGTGAGCAGGCAGCCTAAATATTTCTCCATCGAATACAAAGCATACATCACACGTATAGCATACATCTCAAACCGGCATACATCACACGAGAAGCCCAAATTCCGGAGAAAACACACGAAGAAGCCAAACGGACGTCCAGTGGGAGAAGAGTTCGACTTCCAGATTTTTATCGACCGTAGTCACGGTCTGCCGGGGGAGTACTGTGGCGAGCTATCCGCTCCAATTTTATACTTGGGCAACCGCCCTACATTTCGACGAAGAAACGCTCCGCTTATGCGCTTTGGGCCAGCGGCGATGACTGACGTCACGCATTACGTAGCTCGCCGGGCGTATGCGCATCCTTGTCGCACGCGCTCGCTTCGTGATGATGCGTGCCTGCTCGCGTCGTCGCGCCGTCGGCCGAACAAGAACTGACTCTGCATATAGCTTTGCTTGCGTACGACCGTCACATTGCTAATAATTAATAATTTGCTTAATTTCGCTATTTTATATAATTCTTTTCTTGTAATTTAATTCTATTCTGTGTGTAAATAATATATCCTTCATTCTTAGTGCTTGTGCTTCTTTTCCTTCTCGTGAACTGTGTTGTTTTGTGCTGTTTAAATTGAACATTCTTATCGGGTTCGACTCCCGAATTTTATGTGGGATTACCTCATTTAATATCCTACACTTATAAAACCGAAAAAATAAAATCAACGAGTTTATAAGCATTTTAATGTAAATAATAAAATCCAATTTTATTCAAAAAATATTTTAAATTTATTACATGTTGTTATCATTGTATTGTTAAACGATTTATTATGCTAAGTAAATAGCACAATATATACGATTGAGAAAAAGTATATTTACATAGTCCATATTATTCTAATATCAACATTTAGATGTGTATTATTATCACAAAAATCAAATCATATGAGAACGATGATACAATGTAGAAAAGTATTTTTTTTATATGAACTCATACAAGAACCAAACCCGGTACACCTTTGTTAAAATCATGTTAGCACTGAGGCGTTCCTAATAATCACTCAGCAACGGAGCATTTATATCACCATTTATTATATCACAAACTATGTAAGAATAGCTTGTATGATGATTTCTGTGGTCGAGTGGTTCGCAGGCCGGTTGCTATCTTTTAGGTTTTGGTTTCTATTCCTGTTTGAGTCATTGTAGAAAATGAACTTCTAATATTAATACTATCGATAGGCTAACACATCGGTTTCAATGTGTTGCCACCGCTGAGTTCCTAAATTCGATTCCCAGTCGAGTCAATATGAAATATTATCTAATATTTATTTATTATAAGTTACATGCATCGATGTATCTAGATAAAGAATAAATACTAAAATATAAAAAAACCTCCGTAGTCAACGTCACTGAGGTCTCGGGTTCGGTCCCAGTGGGGTCAATGTAGAAAATGATTTTTTCTTTATTGCATCAGGTTCCAGATGTTAATGGCACCTTCGATGTTTCAAATACAAGTACATTTTTAGCTACTCATCTTGCAATCCGAGCAATATACGTGATGTGATAATGTTGTCTAATATTTATTTATTCTTCACTTCTAATTCAATGTATTTACGATTTTTATGCAAATTACTTTAAATAGCTTTAATTGTTTTTCGTATAGAGATTAAAAAAAAAATGAAAATTTTTAGAAATAGTTTCAATATAATCTAATAAAACTATTTTTTATTGATGGTGATAATAAGTTCGAGTTATCACGGATAAACTTAGTATACAACCGTCTCTTGTTAACCACTCAACCACGCGGTCTTCATAATTTGTAAGCAATACAGTTCATATTGCTGTCATGATTACGATATTGATTTGTGTCTTTTTGAAATTGATTTACTAACTTGCGCGTGTTATTCAATATGATGCTAATGAGTTATAACTTAAAAACAATAATGCACATTTTGCTAAATCAACAACGGAATATGTATTTACGTCTTTTTAAATACAATACGGGTTTTTAATTAAATACAATACGCTTGTACAAACTGCTGTACAAGCGTATTTTTTTAAATAAAACCCCGAATTTTCGAACAATTTTCATTCATTCTTCACAAGTATTTGCAAGTACAAAGCTCCAAGAGCGCTGCTGCCACTCCACATTCTTCACACCGCTGCCCCAACCTTCATCGAGTATATAGAGGTGTGCACAAGTTCTTAAAAAGTAAAAAAATGTTAGTGAGTATTTATAATAATTTTACTTATAAATATAATCTATTTGAATTGTTTGGATAATGTTTTCATGTATAGACTTTGTATTCACTCACGAATTATTTTCTACTTCCAGGTTATAGACTTAGTATTTTACTTACTAATCCGAGTGTGAATCCATTGCTGTTCCGAACGTGATCGCGAAAAGCGCAAAGAAAAATCCAACAAATAAGCGTAAGAGCAACATCAGTTCACAAAGGTAAAATCTATATGTTTAACATATTTTACTGTAGATTGTTCACTTATAGGTATGTTTATGTTGTTAGCATAATGAAATACTGTGTTCGACTTGCGGTACGTTTTTTCGTTACATTACTTTTTGAGAAGTAATTAAAAGGTCAGCCATAAAAAAATTTGGTTAGCCACAAAAATCAGTATTTTAATCGTTTGATCAGCATTTAAAGATTTTGTATGCAAGAAAAATAAAACAATCGGCAATCTTTGTTTCGCAAATAATCTTGATAATGATCAGTAATTTAATCATATACAGTCAGCTTAAAATAATATGTGTATGTCAAATAAACAGTCTATCCCCAAAATAACTACTTGATCAGAAAGATTCAGGATTGGTCAGCAGAAATATTTGTCCGGTTAGCAGTTCATTTGATCGGTTTGCGTATTTAAAGCATGGTTAGAAGAATAACTAATTGGTTTGCATTTTTATTGAAAAGTCTGCAATGTACGTTAAAAGTGGGCAGAGCAAGAGTAGTCGCATGATACTAGTAGCCAATCGCGTGCGTGTATTGTCATTCGGTGTCTAAGCGGCGATTAGTAGCTGTCAAATTACAGTGATAACAGCTTGTTTTATGTGAATTAGTGTGAATTTTGATATTTTGCGAGTGTTATATGAGTACTGTAGGTAGCAGCCGGGACCGACGGCTTAACGTGCCCTCCGAAGCACGGAATCATCTTACTTTCGGACAATCAGGTGATTCAGGCCTGCAATGGCCTAACCAAACTGGGAAAAACTCACAAAGAAATATTTGAGAGTGTCCCCACCGGGAATCGAACCCAGTACCTTCGGATCGATAGCCTAACGCTCTTACCACTAGGACACGGAGGCAGTTAATTTAATTAGTTAGTTTACTCTAAATACCCATTCATTATTTTTGTAAGGAATGCGCCCATTTTCCGCAAGTCATTATTGCTATTTTTATATGCTTCACAAAATTGGATTAGTTGCTTCCCTCTAAGTGCTGTTCAAAATTGTATTTAACATGCGTCACTCATTGCAGCTTATATGATTATTATGCTAATAAAAAATAATTACAGCCGTCCAGAATGTACAAAATTGTCGATTGATTTGATATTGTTTGCTAGCCATGGTCTGCTGACCAATCATATATTTCAACTGACAGAATACATTTTTTTGCTAGCAAAAATGTGAATACTATGCTAACCCGTTAAATAACACCCTTACTTTTTACAGATCACGAGAAGAATACCGGTTTATATATTATATTTTTATTAAACACTGATAAACATTAAAATTATTTTCAGAAGTACCAACAAGAAGTCAAAGGTGGTGGACATTTTCGGCCTATGTGACGGCGAGGAAGACACCGAAGTGACAGAGGTGAAGTCTTCGAAGTTTTCGTCGGTTATAGTAAACAAAGTTGCGAACGGTTCCCAACGTCGATACGCCTCTACAACCGGCGACCTCTGTGTGGAACTGAAAGTGTACCACCGAGACGACGTTGAAACCAGTCTCCCAGACGAACGCTGGAAGAAGGCTCTGCTGCGATTGAACTGTTTACTGGAAAACGACTCGACGCAGTGGAAACACTTACAGCGATTTGTAAAAGAAACGAACCTCTTATTTGAGGACGCGAATCCTATTTTTATAGTGATAAATTAGAGATTAAGCGTAGCGTAAAATAAATTAAATCAATAAATTATATTTTATTGTTAATGAGACACTTTTAAACACAATCATAATATTCCATATCGATTCAGTATAATAGATTTTTTTAATTTTTTTAGTAATAGTCAACCGCTTATTCGTAATAATGCCTTTTTGTACATCTTGTAATAAGACAATAGACAGTAGGTGTTGGGTAGGACACTTACGAAGTAACAAGCATAAAAACAATAATAGTTCTCCTTATTGCGATGGGGTACAGTTAATAAAGTCGGCATTTCGTGGTCGCATTGCTGCTTATAGAATAGGAGCCCGTGAAGGCAAGGAACTTTATTCTATAAATTCATTCTTAGATATTCTTCGTTCTAAAGTTGAAGTCCTTTTAGGTCAATCGTTGCAAATTCATACCTGTCTTAAAGTCAACTTTGAACTATATTCCATGTTTTTATTAATTAAAGACGACAGAGAGGAACTTAAATCATTTGCAACGAAAAATTTTTCAATCCATTTAAATTATAATTTTAATGATCTTTATTTAAATATAAGAAACTCTCTGGTTAAGAATATAGAAGAATTTCAATGTAAAGATAGTGGTTGGACATTTTTACATAATTCTCATTTTGAAATAAACATAAACAAATTTCAGCCACTGAGCGGATCAGCTTTTATAGACTTACCAAAGTTTATAAAAAATAAAAAAGCCTGTCTCAATATTCACAACAAAGACAAACATTGTTTCTTATGGTGTGTTACCGCGGCTTTGTATCCAACAAATAAACACCCTGAGCGTGTAACCTCTTATCCACATTATAGACATGTACTTAATATTAATGATATCTCTTTTCCAGTAAATTTCTCAGATATCAATATTTTTGAGAGAAATAATCCTTGTGTCAGTATTAACGTCTATGGTTTAAAAAATAATAAGTTTGTTACAGGTCCGTTGTATAGATCTGAAAATAAAAGTGGTAAGCGGATTCATATTTTACTTATAGAGGTTGGCAGCCTGTCTCATTATTGTTTAATTAAAAATCTAGAACGTCTCGTTAGAAGTCAAATTACTAAACATCATGGCTCTTTGTTTTTTTGCGACAGCTGTTTAATATTTTTTCCATCAACAGATAAGCTTAATAATCATGTTTGCGGGGGAGTTGTTACTATTTTACCTGAAAAAGGTTCTGTTTTACAATTTAAAAATTTCGATCGCAAGCAAAATATACCTTTTGTAATTTACGCTGATTTCGAAACTATGTTACAGCCAGTATCGGGGTGCGAACCAAATCCAAACTTTGCGGGTACTACCGACTTACAGCGACACATACCAATTGCATTCGCATATAATGTTGTCTGTTCCTTTGACGCCTCGAAAAATCAATTTATTTCATATCGTGGTCATGACTGTGTTACGAAGTTCGTTAAATTAGTTCATATTCAAGCAAAAAAAATCTATGATATTTTAAGTTCTACCAAACCGATGATTTTTACCGAGTTAGACGAGGAAAACTTTAACAAAGCCTCGAGCTGTCACATTTGTAACCATCTACTGTGGAGCGATAAAGTACGCGATCACTGTCATGTTACCGGTCTGTATCGCGGAGCGGCTCATCAAATTTGTAATTTGCGTTACAAAACTCCTCAATTTATTCCTATATTTTTTCATAATTTATCTGGCTATGACTGTCACCTTTTTATAAAAGAGTTAGGTGAAATGCCTGGCAAGGTAAAAGTTATAGCAAAAACTAAAGAAAACTATATATCGTTTACCAAGTTTTTATCAATGTCTAATGGTGAATTTATACAATTACGTTTCACAGATTCATTTAAGTTTTTAGGTACGAGTTTAGATAAACTAGCCAAAACTATGAAAAAAGATGATTTTCACTGTTTACGTTCTCATTTCCCAAACATTAAGCGATTTGATTTGTTAACTAGAAAAGGAGTGTACCCTTACGATTATATGAATAATTTAGATCGATACTCAGAAAAGTCGTTACCTTCTAAATCATGCTTTTTTAATTCCCTTACTAATGAACATATTTCTGAAGATGACTATAAACACGCTGAAGCTGTTTGGTCAATTTTCAAATTAAGAGATTTAGGCGCTTATACCGATTTATACTTAAAAACAGACGTACTTTTACTTACGGATATATTTGAAAAGTTTCGCAGAACATGTAAATGTCATTACGAACTCGATCCTGCCTTTTATGTTACTGCGCCCAGTATATCATTTGATGCAATGCTTTTGAAAACAGGTGTTCAACTTCAGCTCCTCGAAGATTTATCAATGATCCGTATGATACAAAAAGGAATACGAGGGGGAGTGTGTATGTGTTCCCACCGTTATGGTAAAGCAAATAACAAATACATGCCTGACTATGATCCCTCTGAAGAAGACTCTTTTATAGTTTATTTAGACTGTAATAATTTATATGGTTACAGTATGAGTCTATCACTACCTTACTCTAACTTTAGATTTTTAAATAATAATGAAATAGAGGAGTTAAACGTTTTATCCATAGATGATAACGCAGAAAACGGATATATTCTTGAAGTGGACTTGCTTTATCCTGAACACTTGCATCATTATCATAATGATTTACCATTCTGTCCTGAAAAATTCATTCCACCGGGCGGTAAAAATAAGAAACTGATACCTAATTTATACAATAAGTATAATTATGTCATTCATTACGTACACTTAAAAAAATGTTTAGAACATGGACTTCAACTACGCAAAATTCATCGAGCTATTACATTTAGACAAAGTGCGTATCTTAAAAAATATATAGAATTGAATACACGTTTGCGTCAAAAGGCAGAATCCACCTTTGAACAAGATTTTTTTAAGCTCTTGAACAACTCGGTGTTTGGGAAAACGTTAGAAAATAATGAAGCTCGTGTAAATGTACATTTAGTGAACTATTGGTCTGATACTGGTAATAAAACTAAAAAAAGATTGAGTGCTAGTAAACTAATCGCTAATCCTTATTTTCATAGCGTTTCTGTATTTACAGAAAATTTGGTTGCTGTACAAATGAAACCTGATGAAATTTTATTAGACAAACCCATCTACGTCGGTTTTACCGTTTTAGAGCTATCTAAAGCACATATGTACCACTTTCATTATAATATAGTTAAGCCGTATTATCATGACCGCGTGAAGCTTTGCTATACCGACACCGACAGTTTTATTTACATCATAAAAACTCTAGATTTTTATAAAGATCTGAAAACATTTTTCTTAAATTTTTTTGATACTAGTAATTTTAATGAAGAAAATCAATTCAAAATACGTTTAATTAATAAAAAGGTACCAGGATTATTTAAAGATGAAATGGGAGGACAATTGATATCTGATTTTGTTGGACTAAGATCTAAACTGTACTGTATAAAAACTTTAGATAAAGTTATAAAAAAAGCTAAAGGAGTCAAATCATATGTAATTCGCGACCTTAATATGAGTGACTATGAATCAGTACTTTTAAACGCGAATATAATACTTAAAAAAATATTTTGTTTAAATCCATCAAACATGAAATCTTTACGAGAGGTATTAACAAAATTGCTCTCTCTGGTAATGATGATAAAAGATTGATATCATCTGATAGAATATCCACTACTGCTTGGGGTAGTTCTAATATACTGTAACGGTTGGCATATTATGTTGGTTAACGTTTTAAAATGTCTCTTTTTTAGGTTATTTTATTAGATTAGGTAAGTTACATTAGTACTTTAACTATTTGTTATAAATTATTTTAATAGGGTTAATGTAACTACAATTCTATAAAGAAGTGTAATATTATAAAAATTCTTATTGTTATTATTAATTAAAATATATAACTTTACATTTAATAGATGCATGTGTTTAAAATCAAATCAAGGTTGTAGGTATAACTGCAGGAAATAAATATTGCTGAATATGCTTTGCTACATGAACTTGATTTCATTATTAAGTCAGCATTATTGTACTGTTAGTAGGTACATCACCTTATTGGCAAAAACTATGTGGTTTCTGAAACATTCCACAATTGGTCATTGTGATATCAACACGATATTAAGTTAAATTACAAATGGAAAACGAAATTAATTCATGCAGTTTGTTTGAGCAAAATGCTCAGGATCCTCTTGCTGGTTTTGACGAAATGTTCCCAGAGTTGGCTAAGCTTCAACGAGAACCAAAGAAGAAAAGGGGAAAACGTGGAGCTCAAGAAGAATGTGCAGTGGTGCCTCCGAAAAGATCGAACGTACATAGTGTAGTATCCTATATTTACACTAATGAACCTAAACGAGGTTTTCGACTCATCAAAGTGGAGATTGTTGACTTGGAAAACAGTAGTATAGTGCAAAGTGAAAGTGACAACGAAAAAATACTGTACAGCAGTCAGTATGTAGTGGCTGATCATTATGATCCAATTATGGAACAAACGGAACAATTAATTAGAAATATAAGTAAGAAAATATGTGACAATAATTTTTAAGTGTATTATTAGATTTAGTAGTAGTTAGTTTTATATTTTATATTATTTTGAAATATAAACCCTAAAATATATTTTCTTTGTTTTATTTAATCAATTTGACATTTTCATAATTTTAAAGATTAAAGTTGTCGTAGTGGCATCAACGGATGCTTACGAAATTTCCTAGTCACCATTGAGTCGAGAATGGTATAGATATACAAAATAATAGTAAGGTTTTAATTTAAAATAATACACTTTTTCTTATATATTTCATTTTATTAATCATTATTACATACAATTATTTAAATACCACTTCTTAATACAGATTACATTTTTAAAGACACATTCTTTTTTATGGTCTAAACAATTAAAATTAGATTCACACTTACAATATGTTTTATACAGATCAAAAAAATTAGGACTACCTTTTTCTTCAATATTTACCAAAAAACAGTTTTCACACAATTCCTTTATCCATTTCTGTTTCTCTAATCCTTTCATGATTATAGTTTTGTTTTGTAAAATTGGAATGATAAGTGTTTTGAATTCTCTGTAATCAATATTTCCTTCACTCCACGTGATACCTCTATTTCGCTCAATTAATCTCACTTTCTTTTTTTCATCCACGGTTAACTTTGAATACGGGTAGGGTGGTTTTACTAAGAAAACCTGAGAAATATCCTTCGTCGACAATGCTAATTCTTTTAAAATGAACTTATTTTGATAATCTTTAAATCCTTGAATATCGACAAAAACAGTAGAAGTCATGATATTTTACGAACTATATTACTAAGAGGTTTATATTCGACTATGCAATCGTTTAAAATCAAACAATATGCTGATGTCTGGTCCGGTATCTCCTTATGGCTCTCTAATTCTAAGCGAATGTTAATAACGGGTCCTGTTTTAATATTATCGTTCTGCCTTGAACAATCGATTACAAATAATGGTGCATATTCTCTAAATTCTTGAGCACTTAATAAACAACTCGATTTACGCGAATAATAAGACTGCTGAAAATTTGCGAATTGTTCATATATTAAGGCATAGTTGTGCTTTGCAAAGTCGGTATTATAGCTTTCATAAGGGTAATAAATAGAATTTAAATAAACCTTAACATCACGTAGATTACAATGATCAAATTGGGACATATCTTTTGATCCATTATTTTTTCTATTAGTTTGCAAGCCGAGAATAACATACCTAGGTTTTTTTTCAATCTGAGTAGAAGTTTTAATTGACCATGTATATTTTGTGGTCTTTGGTAGCATTGGGTATTCGTAAAGATCCCAGTTCCGAAACGTCAATTGAATTGGTTTATCTTTTTCCAGAATTTTGAGTAAATTGATTTTTTCTCTGTCAGATACTTTGACATGAGAAACACGCCAAATTATTTTATGTATATCAATACTTTCTATTACTTCATCGTTATTAAGTTTTAAAGCATTGAGGTTTGTATTGCTTCGTAATAGAACAAGCTCATGCTTACAATTTGCTATAACCTTTTTATAATCTTCAGCAAATCCTAATATGTTACTTAGTGGTATTGATACAGAGAAGTGACCACCGATAGTATTTTTTAAGCCCTGTATATTCCAACCCCAGACTTCGGATATCTTCGATTCAGTTTCATTCATGGAGAGTAAAGATTTCATAGTAGTTGTTATACCAGCATTTTTCACTTTATCTATTTCAACGCCGTTTAACTCATAACGTATGTCTTGAAACAAGTACATCAAAATCAAAATCAAATCAAAATCAAAATTTATTTATTCAGTTT